>JAYJMB010050107.1:0-13013 GCA_036873735.1 Pouteria campechiana
TAGGATGGAAAAAAATCCTAAAATTTCATCATCCAAGCTTTGGAGAAAAAGTTAGATAGAACAGGAGAGTATAAAGTCCACAGCAGTCTAGTTTTAGGAAGAGCATTGTAGCAGAAAATATGTTCTTCGGTCATGGTAGCCACATGCGATGTATATTAAAGGAATTGTCACAAAATTTGAGTCATGTTTACCAGAGTCAAAGATACCAGAGTTTTACAAGGGTATTATTGCAATTTTACAAAAGAGTAAAATCAACTGAGAGAATTTCAGGCTTTCAGCCGGCGCATTCATGTAGTTTTGTGTTTAAGCAATGGCAAATTAACAGCCTCATCTTGCGTGCCTTTTACGGATTCTATATCGGCCTGCCTGCAATCTTTGAATGCTTCTGTCTCCTGAACGCCCGACCATACAGCTGTCACCACACAAAGTAAAAAAAATATGAGCCTATACTCTACCAAACTACCTTCATCTGTACTCATGCATGTAACACTGCTAACTTAAAAAATGCCCATTTCTTACATTAATAGGCGAATGTCAGTGATCCAAAAAAGATTGGTTGGATGATTTGAAAATGTCGGTTTTGAAAATGATTTGCTTTAATTATAAATGCCACGATATTTAGACAAATCAACCACTTAGCACAATTTTTTGTATTACTATTGAAAATGCACGCTTTTGGGTCTTCTTGCCATGCAGTGTGGTGGTTAACTGAGTGAAATTAAAAAATAAAACAAATTGATAAAGGTGGTGCGGTGGTTAGTCAAAAAGATGAGGACAAAAGGTGAAAATTGAGAAAATTTAGAAAATAGAAGGAAATAAAAGAATACAAATATTAGTCATAAAAGTAAATAAAAATATGAATAGTATCAATGATGAAAAAAATTAGAGTAAATAAGGTGTTAAAATATTATGTCGTATCAAATAATAAAATTTAGCAAAATCTGAATTATGAATATCTCTCTATAACTTGTCAAAAAATAAGGTTTATTTATCTTTTATCTTTGAGAGTTTAATCAAACCTTGTAATACATTGTTAGGGTTGTGTTTGTATTTTCTATCAAAACTAGCCAAATCAAATATGGTGACTTGTGAGTTACATCAAATAAAAAAATAGAAAATTTCAATATTTACTAAAAAAATCATATCATGTTCAATTTAAATTAAAGAAAAATATACCGTACATCTTTGTAATTATGGTATATGCATAATAATTAAATAATATACATGTAGTTAAAAAATAGATTGACACGGCCTAACTAAGAATTAGTCATTGGCCAGGTCCATCGAGCGAACTATTTTTTAATTATGCTGATATGATTGAAAAATAGATTAAGAGATATGACCTAATAACAACAGATGTGAAATTAAGAATTACAGTCAAAATACTTTAAATTTTAATTATATTATTTTCAAAATACTCACAACACATTATGGTTTCATTTTTTAAAAAAATATTTAAATTAGTAAAAGCAGTTGAACCACATGATTAGATCGATTGGATCGATGGCCGGATGCTTTTTAAAGCATAAGCAATGTGTATACATATCCTTACATATTATGATAATATTCCTGTATTATCCTAACATGATTTTAATATTGATAACACTACAGTGAATAAATAATATTTAAAATATTTAAATTGAGTCTAAAAGATAGATAAATCCTACTCTGTTAGGGTAACAGGGAACCCGATTCACAACGATGCGGTTCTCTGGTTATAATAAATGGCTAGTTGGTTACCCGAGTATAGGCATCTACGATACACACAAACAATCAAAAAAAATTCATTCGGTTGTAATATTCAAAATGGGAACCGAAACCTAAATCTTTTTTTCTTTCTTTCTGCAAGACGGAATCTATTGATAGTTTCTATGTCCTGCATATCATCCAACACTCTCCGTTGGAGCATCACCCAAGCGTTTCCCATGAAGAAGGGAATGGCTGATGCAACCGGATCCGTTGATGTATACAATACAGTGGTATGGCGACTCCCAACTCAGACGTACCGCATATCTATCAATGTTTCGAAAATCATATCAATATATCCGAAAAATAAAGCTGACAGCGCCAACTGAAAAAGTGGACCGCCCAACGTTTTCATTGTGACGGACCACATTTGAAAGCGACCCCTGTGGACCAGTTCCAAACATTTGTTCGAAGTTACAGGCAGTGGGCCCCATAGTTCGACCGTGCCGGATTGAAACACGCCACGGGCACGTAGGGTCGAGTCATTGGAATGCAATGCGAGGTCATGATCATGAGACCCGCTTGCTTAGACCAAACAAAAATGCAAGAAAGAAGCGCGAGGGAGGAAAGGCATTGAATTGAAAGCGGCTGAGACTTGAGGAGAGGCTTTGGTCATCCGTTTGTTTATTTAAATTCCTACGTAGATATTTTGACTGCTACTTTGCTTTTCTCCACCTACGATTCTTTTGAAGAGAAAAAACGAAAAGGAAAGAAATTTACTAATATACCCTTCCTCATGTGCTCTACAAAAGGCCCAGCGGGGTCCTTGGATTTCCTGTATAACTTTTCCATCGTCTTCTCTCTCTCTCTCTCTCTCTCTTAACTTTTCCATCCTCTCTCTCTCTCTCTCTCTCTCTCTCTCTCTCTGAACAACTTTTCTTGTCTGAGAGGGCAATGGCGGATGTGTTGACTGAAGAACAGATTGCTGAATTTCAAGAAGCGTTTTGTCTCTTTGATAAAGATGGTGATGGTGCGTTTTTCTTCTTCTTCTTCTTCTTCTTCTTCTTCTTCGTTTTTCCCTTTTTGGGTTTGTAAATCCATAGTTATGATGTTTTATGGAAACCTTACATTGGCTTTGTGTATGTTAATTTTCTTTTGGGCTTTCATTTGATGATTCCTTGAGGTTGTGAGCGGATTTTCTCAAGACACGTTTTTTCTCCGTTGTCTTTGTTTTGTTTAGCGGGCTTTTCTTGGTTGTGTATGGGGCCGTTATGTTCACTTAATTCGTGAGGCTGGTCTTCAACTTCCTTTACTTATATTTTCCTAAGTCTTCAATTTCGATTACTCTTATTTTCCTAAATCATTAGTTGATATGCTTTTAATGATTTTTTAAAGAAGTGTATTAGCTTGGATTTGATATGCGAACTCTTAAATCTTGATTGATGTGATCAAAACTATAGGTCTCTGAAACAGAAATCCCTCTGTTTCTAATATTTGGTATGTGTTCTGCTTTGGTAGGCTGCATTACCATAGACGAACTTGCTACTGTTATTCGCTCCCTGGGTCAGGATCCAACGGCTGAGGAGCTTCAAGACATGATCAATGAGGTCGACGTGGATGGAAACGGGACCATTGAATTTGGGGAATTCCTAAATCTCATGGCACGCAAAATGAAGGTAACCTGACTAATACGCGCCAGTACTGCCGCAACTTTCGCTGCTGGGTTAATTTGAAGGAATACACATAATAATAGTAGGACTTCAATGATTCTCTCCTATTTGAAGTTTGTGGTCTACCTAAGAGATGGTCAATTGGAGTTAGACCACAACCTCAAATTCGTTTCCAAAATCGCTGGACTGTTGGTTGATCCATCACTAGTCAGTACAGTTTTAGTAGAAAAGGATGTGTAGCAACACATGGGTTCTGTTTTTGCCATTGGATGAAGCCATTTAACGCATTATAGAGGAGGCCTTGATGTTAATTCGGCCATTTTTGTATTTCTTGCAGGAGACTGATGCTGAGGAGGAACTCAGAGAAGCTTTTAGAGTATTTGACAGGGACCAAAATGGATATATTTCTGCGAATGAGGTGAATGTCCACATCATCTCATTCTAATTTTTCTTCCCATGAAGAACACATTTAACTTCGTAAACAATGTGTAGCACGAGCTATGGTTTATTGCTGCTATGATATTCAGCGTGTCTACTTAAACTCAGATGAACTGATGAGAACTTACAACAATTTTAGTTGATTCATATAGAAATTTGTTTGTGGGTGTGATCCTAACCAGGGGAAAGGCCTCGAGTTGGTTTGCATAATTAGATGATTATGTGACTGTGGCTGACTTGCAATTGATCTGTATACTGCTAGATTTCATCAATTTTGCATACGTAATTGCTAAGAGGCTGTGGCACATGCACATGATGTGGTGGTGAAGAGGAGAGTTTGCATGTTCATGAATGTGGTATCGAGAACTTTTTTTTTTTTTGAGAAGAAAGAAGTGGGATGACACGTTCCTTTCCTCTGTGCTTGCAGTTAAGGCATGTGATGATTAATCTGGGGGAGAAGCTTACGGATGAAGAGGTGGAACAGATGATTAGGGAGGCTGATATGGATGGTGATGGACAAGTTAACTATGAGGAGTTTGTCAGGATGATGATGGCTGCTTGATTGGATTTCCATCAAATGCTTGCTTAACCATATTCATTTTCATTTCATCCACATGAATAATAACTCTGTTAACGAGGAGTTGCATGATAGAGGGCCCCTACCTTAGCAGGGTGTACATGGTCTTCAACAAAGGGAATTGGGTTCCATGGCTTTCTAATCCATACCATCTGTCTTTTGTACTGCGGATGAAATACATCTCAAAACTAAAACAATGGTCCAGGGGTACAACAAGCAACTGGAATGGATTTGGATTCACTTCCCAGAATTGGAAACCTGTGTCTACATTGCAAATATGCTAGCCTTGTATCACGTAATTCCTCCTCATATATCAGTAGTTGCTATCAACAGTTTGTTTAGGTCCCTGTCATGATGAACAGGAAGAATCCTTCTGATTGAAATAGAAAAAAAGGACACTTATCTGTTCGGTCCTTTCTGTATATGTCTTTTTCTGCCTGCCTTAGCTGTACCAAAAAGCAAGCTTTGTTCAGGGGATGAGTTTTGATGTCTGGCTTTTGTCGCTAGTTATTCTTGAGAATGCTGGTAATTTTCTTATACGCGTCAAATCCTGAATTGAAATTCTTCAATTGAGATATATTCTATTGCCATAGACGAAGATGAAGTGGTGGTATTGGATTCTTTTGGAGAGACATGACATTATATTAAATAAGAATGGTACTTATGCTTAACAGGAACAAAGTAGAATATTATTTCCTTCGTAGGCTTTTATAGAACTGGGTGACTTTAGCAGTTTTAAGCGCATTATCCAACCCGACAAAATTCATTTGCCCGTTAACTGTTGTCGCTATTGTTCTAAACCAAATCAGACCCATGTGTGAATAAATTTCGCTTCATCCCAGCAGCTTTTCAATCAGACTTGGGGCAGTTAAACGGGTAATGGCCTTGGGGTTCATAAAAATGTGGTTGTTCCAGCAAAATTTTCATTTTCATTGAAAATCACCCATCTAATAGATAATAGGGATTAGAACTCCATATCTTGTTGGGGAAATTGCACGGTCTTAAATGGTTCTGCAAATGCCCGAAAATAGTTTAAACATGCTCTGGCTAATAGCATCCCCATCTGTTGCAACTCCTTGCCAGACCAAAGAGCATGGTCATGGGGACTAGAAGATCCTAACCTAAGTCCATACTGACTTTTGGGACATCTTCATTCGCTGCACCGATGCAAATTTCGTGTGCGGGGTAGTTTATATGCAACTTGAAAAGTTCGGTGGGTAATGCCTCATTTTTAAACCGCCGGGTTGGTTTGGGGGCGAAAGTCTCTAATCTGACGTCTTAAGTTGAAGGGCTGCCTGGCCTTCATTAACTCGATCCGAGCCAACCTACCAAGAGTTGCATCTCTAAGGAAAGTTAATAAAGAAATCAATGAGACAATACCACCTTTGAATCCGACCAAACTAACCCGGCTCAAATAAAAACCCACTTATTCCATGCCTGTTCCCCTAAAAGATTGGATTATGCTGGATCTGCCCTACAGCTAGCACAGCACCAAATACTAAAAGCAGCGTTAATACTGTCGGCAGGAATCACACCTGCAAAAAAGCCGATTACCTCGTGATCTTGACCTTGAGAGTTGGTATATTTAGATTTGGTAGTTGAATTGATCCTGTGATCTTGACCCATACGGTTGCGATATTTAGATTTAGTGGCAGAGGAGAACATGCATTAAATGGTGGAAACATGATCAGGGTCGTCCATTGAATGAGATAACGTGTAAAAGCCACTGAATGTATGATACAGCCTGATGGACGGGCCTGCCGATCTCTTGGGGCAATCCAATGACAAAGATTATATTGTGTGAGAATCGGAGAAGTCTTTTGAGTTGGAATGATAGCGTTCCTCCATGGTTGTCTTGTATGACTATGACCGGTATTGTTGGTTGCATTGCCATTTGGTAATCAATTGAAAAAGACAAAAAGAAGCAGGAAAAAAAATAGAAGTTGAATTTTTATCCTAAGACCCATAATATAATAATATGATATTGGTATGCGGCAGTTTTTGAAATTAGATATAATACCTTAATAATTTTTTAGCCACCCATAAATGATCAATATCTGCGTTTTTTTTCCTTCATAGCATTAAATTTGAAATGCAAGAAAATGGTTTTTGCCAATGCAAGACTACTTTCTTTCCACATGTCATGAATAGGCGGCGGTACACACCACATTCAGCTACAACAATTAGCCACAACTCAAATTCAACAAATGTGCCAGGCCCAAAAACATTTCTCATTACAAGACAGCGGGCGGGCGGCGCTGACGGCGGCGAGCTGTAAAGCCCCGCACCCATGGGTGCGGGGTGTTACACGAGCGCGGGCGACGACCGGCACTGACGGTGGCAGCGATGGCTGCTGACGTGAGGAAGAAGAGAAATGGGTATTGCCTTTCTCGAAAACCCAAACAGAGATAGAAGCCAGATGAGGAGGACCGTCCGACCGGCCTTAGCCAGCCACCCAACCAGGCCAGACGCACTTTGCCGGCGCGCCCAGCCAGCCAAACGGCAGCAGACGACCGGCAGATGTTTGGCAATGGCGGGCGCGGGTGACGGCCTGCGGCGGCAGCGGTCGACGGTGGCGGCAGGGCTGGCGCAATGGGGCAAGCGACAGAGATGGGTTCTGGCAGCCATGGCTGCTCGCTGCTCGTGGAAGAGGATGGCTTTTGCCTGCCTTCGAAAACTAAAAAGTATATTAAACTTTAAATAAACGGCCAGATTTAAATTAGCTATTTTGGGATCGTTTGATGTTCGATTTTAACCATGTTATAGTCATTTTTTACATTTTTGGATGTTTTGGACAAGATGAATCGATTAGATTTTTTAAAACATGACAAAATCTTAAGATTTTATGTGAACAGATTTAAAGGGTTTAGATTTTATCTTTAGATGATTGATTCAGTGCGCTAGATCTATCATGAGATATTCTTTACTCTTATGTAATTTTCTGTTATTTATGAGTCAAATAATGATTAATTAATAGAAATTGACTAAATTCATGGGTTAAATGATAATCAATCAAGAAATATTTTTTTTATATTTTTGTCAGATCATAGAGTTCCATGGAAAAACAGTCAAGGGATGAGATTTTATTTTCTTAGATCAAAGATTATAGTTTACCAAACTATTCAGATAATTTTTAAAGATTTTTACCCAATAGATGCTAGAGTAAATTAGGTTAAAAAATTAAAATATTAAGAGAAATATAATATTTAGTACTTGTGTAGATTCTCTATTAACACGTGCTAAAATTTTATTTTTTTCTTATTGAGTTTTGTTCTCATTCCTTTATTTCCTCTTACAGATAGTCCATCTTAAGAGAAGTAAGAGATTCAATTGAAGATTGTTTAGCAAAGAAAATTTTGAATAAATTTATTTTATTTGATTTTTTTAGAATTTGTGTTGGATTGGATGTAACAGATTTTTAGAAAAGTTTTATATTACATACATTTTCTTTCTACTATTTGTCTACTAGTGTATTTGTCATGATGCATTTAATTATTCAAGTGTGGTAGATCTTGAGAAAACTCGTCATACTGCCAGCGTGACGTTGCTATCCTAGAGTGAGTCGTCATAGGAATGCTCAAAGCTTAAGAGGGGAAAAGATAAAATCTATCCAATAAAATAGAAACACAAGAAATTCTTTGAACTTTGTATAATAGTTAATATTAGTATTTTAAAAATCGGACTATTCCGCAGCGGTCCAACCAAGGCTTGATTCCTCCATTTTTGCAAAAAACACCTGACTCGTCTAAACCGGGCAGTCCGAGCTAACCACTGCCTGGTTTAAATAATTTTTTTTAAAAGAAAAAAATCAAGGGAAAAAAACTCCCCGCGCGCACCTATTTGCCCCCAAAAGCCAAAAACCCTATTCACCTCCCATTCTCTCTTCTGGCCTTCCCAAACAGGCACACACCCACTCGATCGACTGCTCCTCTCCCTCAGGCAGCCACCAGATAACTGTTTGGTCATCCCTTTCAGTCGCAGTCACCCTCCTTGTTCCTAAGGGTGCAACTTGGGTCGAGTTCAACCCAAACCCAACCCATCGAACCTGAATTTGAGCGATGTTGGAACTCATCTTTTTCCAACCCAAACTTGATTTAAAATTTATCCATACTAGGGTTGGGGTCAACTTGAACCCGATTTCAACCTATATATAGGTATATATATTAATATTAAATGATGTGTTGTTTTACATTGATGTAACCAGTTAATATGCATTCCAAATCAATATTTAGGGCACAAATAAATGCTAAGAGAATTCGTGCATCCTTATGGCAAAATAGCAAGTTGTAGGAGGTTTAACCATATTCATTGTCTTTTAGTAAACTTTTTTTTCTTTTATTATTATTATTATTATCTAGGGTTTGGTTTGTGAAAATTCTTTTCCTCCATAGGTTGTTTTCTTTTAATAGATGCAAGATTTATTTATCTTTATCTACTCTATAAGCATATTGTTTAAAATATTTTTAGTCATTAGTCATTATATATAAACTATTTTTACCAAAATAAATTATATATTTATCTTAATTCTATTTATTTCTAACCATGAACCCCCCTTATTATATCACATCATTTTATTCATATTTTTACTTTTTAAAATTTTATTTTTGTCCTCTTTTTCTTACTTTTTCATATTTCTAAATAGATTCTTAATTTTTAAGTATAACCCAACCCATCATCATTTCTTATTTCTAACCAAAGTAGGATTAACAACATAAATTGGTTTTCATCGATGTTGAGTTATATATCCTCAAGAAATTTAAAATACATTAATATTAATTAATCAATTTTAATAATATATTTTGAAACATAAACAAGTAATTTAAACAATGATATTTCAATCAATCAAACTGTCATTAGATTTTCATTAACCCGAAGCTCAACCCAAACTCAATTTTAAAAAATAGAATTAGGGTTGAAGTTTTATAAATAAGGTTAAGGTTAGGATTGCGGGGAACCTGAGTTTCATGAGCCCGAGTTGCACCCCTACCTGCTCCCACCCTTCCTGTTGCCTAGAGCTGCCCTTGTTCCAGTCGATCAGTCGCTAGATTTAGCCATTTCCCCTCACACCATCAATCGATCACCAGCAGCCCCTACCCCTAACACCATCGATTGATCGCCTAGCTTCAGCTGCAGTAGATTCTCTCTTTCCACGTAGGCACCCACTTGGTTTGCCACTCTCCTGCTCAGCTGCTGCTCTCCATCTGTGTAACACCTTAGGCATTAAAATAAGTATTGAAAATATTGCTAAGGACATGATAAATATGGATTAATTTAAAATTTTTAAAGTTATTAAGCTTGGTACTTAAGAGAATGAGAAGAAAATTTTGAAGATAAAACGTGATTTGAGCTTAGTGTATGAGAAAATGAAGTGGAAATGCTCTAGGTGTCACTTGTGCACAAATTTTGGCATATAAGATGAATGATTAAGAAAATGTGTTCAACATAAAAGTTGTAGCCCTTGAAATTTTTTAGATAATAATCGAATAATCACATATGAATCGGATACTATATGAGAAAATTTGAGTTAAAATACTATGGATGTCTCTAGAACTATAAATTGGGATAAAATATATGGTTTCACTTTGAGGCTAAATTAACCATATTTGAAAACTGAATTAGAAAAACTAATCAACATAAAAGTTATAGATCTTGCAATTATCATTCCAATGCAATAAAAATCACTTAATTTGGATATGGTATGAGGAAATTATGAACGAAATATGAAAACATCTTTTGACCTGCAGAAGGTTGGCACCAACGATGCCATATTGTGATAAAAATGGTATTTAGGCAGCGTGGTAGCACCAGCGGCATCAGTCGGTGGCTATAAAAGTCGATTTGACTTTTTCAAGTCGGATTTGCTCTGTTTCTTTTCTATTTCGTCCCGTTTCTTCTCCCCTTTCACCCCAACCCCGTTATGTCATATTTTTTGCCTATTTAGCTTGGAAATCACTTAGTTTAGATGGATCATCACTTGATCTTTCATTTAAACTTAATTTTTGGCTCTTTGAATCATGAAAATGGAAGAAAATTCAAATTTCTTTGAATGGAGTTGGCCACTTGAAGTTTTGGGCTCGGATTTATGTCCACAAGAGGAAGCCATGAGTGGATTGCTTGAATGATCTGAGAAGGATGAAAAGGCAAAAAGCTTCAAGATTGTGATTGGAGCTAAAAGCCTAAGGTAACTAGGTGGTCCCCTTTGTGATTAAAATGTATGGATGGGGATAATAATTATCCCATGTTTGTTCCAGGCATGTCTATTTTAGATAAGGGATTGTGGATGTCCTGTGCTTGTTTAATAATGATGTTTATCTATTTTGTAAATACATGTGTTTGAGAAATAATGAACATTACTTGAGTATGTAGAGAATGGGAGGATGTGATGATTATGATATAATGTGATTGTATGAATGTAATAGGATATAAATTATCCCATAAATGGTATGTATGTATGAATATAAAAGGGGATAGAGAGTATCCCTTGGATTTAAATAACTGAGGAGATATAACGTATATCTTGTTATGTTTATCCTTGTGTATGGATGTCTTTTAAATGAATGAGAGTAGAAAATATTCCAAGTTTGTACTAGATAAAATAAATGAGATGAGTATATCCCATGATGATGATATTATATATTGTATTGAGTGAATGTGTATGTACAAATGAAATGCGAAACATTCCATAAGTATAATCTGTTATGTTATGCCTGAAAAATACAGTTATAAGGATATGCCTGTATGACATACTTTTAATATAGGGTACTTGTATGACATGGTGTGATGAGCCCAGAGTGGCTCAGATGTGATGTGAGGTGCCTGAATGTCAAGGTTATGATATTATATGCCTAAAAGGCATAGAGTGTGTATAGAAAAGAATGAAGATGCAAGCCTTATGGTGTATTGACATGTATTTATTTATGTTCTAGTTTTGGGAACTCATGGTTTCTATATAATTTTTATTCTCTATTTCTGCCTACTTACTGAGTTGCCCCAACTAATGCCTTCTTATTTAAATTTTTAGCTGATAGGTCAAGTGAAGACTCCCAATTAAGGTTTAGGATGAATGAATGAGATTAGAAGATAATTGATGGTATGGTAAAATAATGAGATTGGAATCCCATTGAAATTTATAATTTATTATTTAATCATGAGATTATATGATTATATCAAATAGTAAATATTGTATAGCATATCATAGTAAATCATTTAAGTATGAGATTGTATGTAGAATTGTATTAATCCAGGGTGGAACATTGCCATCATGAAATGATTCCGATCTTAGGCGGATCTGTTAGTTTGGGTCTTGGTATTTTAGATATAATTGTGGTTTTATATTATAAAAATATAAATTGTATTAATTCAATACATGTATATCAGGTATAAATGTCTATAGTACAAGGTAGGCTCTGCCAAATTTTAGGTAGCATACTTTCTTAAGAATTAAGGAAATTATAAGGTTATGAAAAGATTTTCCTTAAGAAGAAGGCAAATGATAGCGTTTCGCATTTGCCCTGGTAGTGTGAGATGAAAATGCATAGGTTAGGGGTGCGGGGCGTTATAATCCGGCAACCACCACAAGGCCGTTTGATCGTCTCTTTCAGCCATGGTTGCCCTCCCTACTCCTGCCTAGAGCTACCTTTATTTCCGTTGCCACCGTCAGCTGCCACACCGCTGATCGGATACCTACTTCTGCCATCCTTGTTCTCGGCTAGAGGTCTCCCTGCTCCCGCCCCCATATTCCCAACCAGAGCTTTCCCTGCTTCTGCCATCCCTGTTCCTGGCCATAGCCCTCCCTGCTGCCGCCCTCCCTATTACAATGACCAGTTATAAGATCAAAAGATTATTAACAAATTAACATTAATCTTTTAGGTTATTAATAATTGTTTACTTGTATCATCATGTTTCATGTTTTATTCATTTATCAATTTCATTCTTTGCATAATTAAATTATTTAGATAGTTTGTAGTCTGTAATTATTAATTCCATTTTATCAATTTCATTCATTTATTCATTTTGCTTGCATAATTATCAATATGTGCATAATTATTTCAATTTCATTCATCATTACAGTCTGTAGAGTTTTTTTTTATATGCATATTCGGTTTTTCTATGATATGTAACTATTATTATATATAATTAATTATATTTTTTAAAATTTTAAAATATTTATTATATCATAGATATGTCATGCTGACCTCACGATTCAAAGCGGTTTGAACCAACAATTGAACTAGTCAAACTTGAACCGGATATAAAAACATTTTATGTCAAGGTTTAATTTTGACAAAATTGGTTAATATTGTTAAAATCTACATTATGAAGACACAATGCATTGAATCTCCCATATTGCTGAACTTTAATTGTAGATATATTATTGAGTTCCAAATAAATTGTAGAAACTTTTCAAACAGAATTATGAAATTCTAGTTTACAAAAAACTGTCTAAAGGCACAAAAATCTGTTTGAAAAAGAATATCTATTGACCAACAAAGGCTACATTCAGGATAATGATTGAACTTATAAGATAATGGCCCCTATTTGAACCTACCTCAAGTGTATTATTGGTTGAAATAGCCAAGAATATAAGAATAATATGCAGAAATATAAGCTAAACCAAGGCAAACTGTATATATATATATATA
>JAYJMB010050107.1:13113-29447 GCA_036873735.1 Pouteria campechiana
TATATATATATATATAAAAAACCTTACTTGCTAATATCTTTTATAGTCTGTTTCTAAATTGTCTTATAGGTTTGGTAGAGTTGGGAGTTGGAATCAGTTGCATTTCAGCAAGTGTAGGAGCCAAACAAGCCATGTCAAAGCAGTTGCGGATTGAGAAAAGCGAAAATCAAGGTAGTGCTTTTTGATTTGCACAAAAACGGCCCAGATACCAGCCAACTTTCTAAGGAAAAAGAAAACAAAATCAAATTCACAAGCACTATCACCCATTCATTTGCCATTCGCAATCTACCTTGTTCGAAATCAACCTCCCTTTATCCATTCCCCATTTCCACACCTCCTAAGTTGATTACCGGCAAAAACCCATGAAGAAGATGGAAAAAGGGGCACAGTTAACAGCTATAAAAGCCGAAATTCCAAACCTACAGCATCAAAAACAGAAGGCAACAAGCTGCCCAACAAGTCCGAAAGCATCCCAACCTAGATTTCCAACCCCAAAATAATTACCTTTTCAACGCAAGTGCTAGTCTTAAATCCTAGTTAGTCTTAAAAAAAAGTGAAAAAAAAAGGAAATTATGGGGAAATCTTTTTATCCCTGTAACAAAAAAGCAAATATCTCTTTTGCAATCCAAGTCTTTCCACCTAAACCAGCCTTTGTCACCTAAACATGCATCTTCCATTAGCATCCCTACAATTTACTAAAATACAAGTCATGGCCTAGCCTATGAGATTTATCTGTTTATGAAATAGCCCAAATCCGAATAGAGAGGGGGCAACAATAAAGTTCCATGACGTGTTTACAAGAAATAAAGAAAAAGCCCGTACACTGAGTGATCACACACAAGCAATCTAGCTAACCCATCACTCAAAAGCCCCCAGTCGTATAACCCCGTTACCCTCCAGCAATCCAAATTTTCCCTCTCATGAAATACACAATAAAATATCATCAAAAATTTCAAAAAAATTCGGCCCCAAAAAACAGTGCAATAAAAAGAGGAAAAAAACATGTACCCCTCCCGCTGTCCAATAGCCCGATCCACCGCCACCTCCCGAGCGGACAGCGGCGGCACCCCTTTTGCCTTGCAACTCAGCCAGGCGACCCCCCTTTCTCTGCCCCACCGGCTACAGCGGCAGCTGTCCCTCCTGACGCCAAATCATATTCTCCCACACGACAAGCGATTGATTCCGATCGTCTCTGCCGACTCCCTATTTGCACGAGTGCAACGGTGAAGCTCCCCAATTTCTCAAAACAAGTTCCAGCAGGTTTGGGATTTATCACCGCGTTTGAAATTGAAATCGCTCCACTCCGTCGCATCTTTCCGGCAGCGGCAGCAAACTTCCCCTGCCCCCTCCGACGGACAGAGGACACCAAATTCGTGATAATAGCTTCCCCTGCTTCGGCGTCAGCCTCGCTGGGATGAAAATTTGACTTCGTGAGCTCTCCATCCCAAGCCTGCCACCCCTCTCCAATGACGGTAACTGGCCGGACGCCGTTGCATCACTGTCTTCATCTTTCGCCACTGGCGGAAATGGCACCAACAGCGGGGATGGATTTTCCCTTTCTCTCGGAATCCCTGCCGAAGGCAGAGACCGCAAACCCCCTGCACCGTCACTTGCTCCGTCGCCAGCAGTGGAAAATTTCCCATCATTAGCAGCCACCCGTTCCAATGACGAATCATCTTCTTCCCCCGTGACAGCAGCTACTGCCCTCATCGTGGCTGATCCTCAGCCTACGCAACCGCAACAACAAAACCCCCCATTATTTCCCAATCAGATTCTGGTAGGGTCAGATTCCACTTCCACGCTCGAACTTGAAGCAATCCTGCCCGTCGCAACTCTCCAACAGCGTCAGCGACCGGCGACGTTGTGTCAACTAGCGTCTCCCGCTTGCGGCAACGAGCGGCGGCAACCAGCACTGCCAATGCGACACCTCTGCCTCAAAGCAACCCTCGTCGGAGGTTCGGACGTCCAGCCCCATGTCATTGTCAAAAATTCAGCAACGGAGCTGACGATGAAGCTGGTCGGCCGACCTTAAAAGACGATCTTGTCTGCACCAGGTTAAATCTTCATAAAAAAATCTTGTCTCCATTCACCAAAGAGGCACTCGAACAAGCAAGAGTGACATGGGCCGAAGGCAGCAATGTCTGCCTCATTTCTCAGCCAAATTTTGTCTAGGCTAACTTGCTATCTGTACACAATATAAAGTCAAGAAATCAGAACTTAAAAACAAAAACAAAATGCCATAAATTCAGGAAAATGCTTAGCATTTAATGCAGCAGATAACACTGATGGATTGCTAATCCATGCTAGGGGATCAACACCACCGGTCTTGATCATCAAAATGTGGGCCTAACTCAATTTTGATGGATCCAAATAGACCCTTCTGATGAATGACCAACCAGCAATGCACATCAATTCAACAGTCAGCATCACAAAAACCAAGAGACTCACTGTGTGGTTATCCAACTATCAATTGCACAGTGCAAGTTGCAGTCAGATGCAACCACTACCACCTGCAATGCTGTTGAAACAACGGCCAGGATCATCACAACAATGGAGCCCTCTGGTGCAGAAGGATGATCTTTGGCCAAAACCAACTACAAAGAACGGATCTTCATCAACTGGGATGACGGTCATTG
Source organism: Pouteria campechiana (assembly GCA_036873735.1). Taxonomy (NCBI): domain Eukaryota; kingdom Viridiplantae; phylum Streptophyta; class Magnoliopsida; order Ericales; family Sapotaceae; genus Pouteria; species Pouteria campechiana. The sequence continues at coordinate 15,750 of JAYJMB010050107.1, forward strand.
TCTACATTAGGCAATTCAGGGGCCCCAAACACCACAGCCAAGCGATTTGAAACCACAAATCCAGCTAGACATCAAACAACGGTTCGGATCACCGCAAGCTGTGGGACCCGCATGTACGATCAGGAGATCTTGGGCGGCTGAACAACCTAGCAGCAACCAATGCCAGATGGATCACCAAGCAGACAACCACCAGCCAACTGTCAAGATCATTGCAAATGTGATTCCCACTTTCAGAGAATCACAGAGAGCAAAGCAAGAACAAGTAAGAAGCCAAATGCCATTGGAGAACAGCCCACGAAATGAACGGTCTAGAGCAAAGGAATGCTGGGCCCCATTTACACGGCCATCGATATTGCACTGAATTCTGACCACACAGGATCGCAGAACAGAGCAGAAACCATCTCGAAAAGGAAAAATACCCATGAAAACTAACTACCCAAAATCACCGGATAAGAGGAAAAAACTGCATTCTTTCTCAACCCAATGAAACGAAATTGGCGGCAAACTAAACTCACCTAAGTCACTGTAATCTTTCTCTTTCTCAGCTCAAAGTTGAGTGGACGACGGCAACAGAGCTTCTTATAACAGAGCGCGAGAGATGGGGCACAGCTCAGCTGCGCGCTTTAGCCGCTTCCACGTATTGGAACAGCAGACAAGGCGTTGAATGTTGGAGACGAGTCAGAAGAAAAACCTGCCGAGTCCATGTTACTTACAAGTGCATAATGTAACAAACACTCTTTCTATGGCCGTACCTATTTTGGAATCAAAACCTTAAAATGGTACCTGTTTTGGAATTTTGGGCACTCAGTACCTATTTTGTAATTATCAAGAAAAGTTACTACCCATCTTCAAAATAACACTATGTTTCTACTCCTGCCAGTTAACCAGCAAGTCTTGACAAAGGTCAAGCTCACCAGTAAACAAGACTTACAAAGTCAAGCACAATTTCAAGGGTATAAGCCTATAAGCAAAATGTCGGAAGCCTATAAAGTCGCAAAATGTGGGGTGTCAATTGAGCGTTCAGTTCACTTTGAACTGAGCCTTGACAAAGTCAAGCACGAGCTCCAGCTTAGAAGACAAGCCTGTAAAGTCAGGGAATGCGCAAGGTGTTAATTGAGCATAGTTCACTCCAATCAGCTAGTGACTAAGCTTTGACAAAGTCAAGAACAAGCTTAAGCTTAGAAGACAAGCCTATAAAGCTACAAAATGCGCAATGCGTTAATCGAGCACTAGTTCACTCCAATTAGCCAATTAACAAGCTTTGACCAAGAACACTCCAATTAGCCAATTAACAAGCTTTGACCAAGAACAAGCCTATAAAGTTGCATAAGGCGCAAGGAAAAAAGGAAAAAAATACAAAAAGATGCATATACAAAAAATTCAAAGAAAAAAAAGATGCATGTGCAAAAATTCAAAAGAAAAAAAAGTATATACACAGAAAATTAAAGAAAAAAGAGTGTATACAAAAAATGATTAAAAAAAGAATATGCATATTCCCACTCTCAAGTACTGTCATTTTGAGAAAATATTCCACAAGTTGCGAATTTCACAAAGCTTACTGTGAATGACTTACTAAAAGATTTTACCTCATTTTGGAAGAAATCATCACCGCTGCCACAAGTTAAAGATGAAGTTTTGATGAAATCGAATAGACTACCCTATAAAGCTGCAAAATGCCCAAGGCGCCCACAAGAGCTTATCCTTACTAGACCAGTGAAGCCTGTAAAGTTGTAGAAGTGCAAGGCATCTATTTAATGACATGGTCATCACCCAACACTTTCCAAATAGTGAAAGAAGAATTCTTTCAAAAAGTCATCTTACTACTTAAACATCAATGCTGCAAAAAGGCAAAGCCATGAAGCTGAGAGGGAGAGAAATTCTATAGTTTTGTCGTTCACCAATGAAATGGCCTCCAACAAAGGAGGGCAATCTATAGACACCACATCCAACTACAACAAGTAGCCACAATTCAAATTCAGAAAAATGGGCTAGGGCTAGAAACATTTCTCATTATAAGACATGCAATTACAAGCATTCGTCATCATCATCCACTCGTCAAAGATCTAGAAGGGCAACTAAGCTGCCAACAACTATAAAATCGGAGCATTCCCGCTCTCAGGGCAAGCAATGAAGCCTTGGAAAGGGTGGAGGAACTCTACAACAAAACTCTACCCTTTTCTTTCACTACCAAGGCCCATTCCAACAACTCTTTCAATACCATTTCAGCAATATTTTTGGCAACGTTCAGCAGTATCTTAGCAACATTTCGGCAGTTGTGTGGCCTACCCAAGAGTTAGAACTTAATTTGAGCATCTCTTGTACACTAAAGTCCATCACAAGTTGTCCTTTTCTATTTTCAAATTCTTTGCAGAATAAGAATTATAAGTATAGATCAGTAGGGAGTTTATATCGAGCGTCTTATTCTTCTTTATACTTGAATTAGTGGCCATTTCAAATAACGTTTCATTTTTGTATCAAACATGTGTAACACTTTCAGCTTTTGAATACTCAAAAAACTACCATCATTTTATTTTTCATTTACAAGCATGAATTGATAAAATTATTTGACAAGCACGCACCACCTGATTGTATTAATTTCAACATTTCAAGCATGCGTTCACTCCATTTAATTGCAAGAAAGATATTTCTGCCAATGATCACTCACCCAACATTTTAGGCTACCAAAAGAGTAGAACATAGTAGAATTCCAGCCCAAGAGGGGTGCTATAGCGGCATAATTCAAATCAATGCATGGGGAGCATTCTGCAACGTGGTTTGACTCTAATCAATATCTTTGAGTAGATTAAATATTTGCAGGACAGTATGCAAAAGAAAGAATCACAGATCCTCGGAGAATTGCATAGCAACCCATCGAATTATGAAATATGAAACTCAAAAGACCAAGCTATTTATTTTCGGATATGTATAATCAACCTCCAGTGTTGCCTTATACATGACATTATAAATTTAAAAGGAAAAAGAAGAAGATATAAAAATCATAGAGAGCTAAAAAGGCTCCCATAAATCTCATCTCTGTCCAAATCCACTCCAGATTCTTACAATCTACAATGTCCATATAAGTTCTCTCCAAATCAGCTTACAACACCCAGACAAAATCTCAGAAACCAAATAAGTAAATAAATGAACTTAGAAAACCATGAATTATCTCATGGAAAACCAAGAAAATTATCTCACTGGATTACTGTAGTGCAACACATGCAGTGACTGAAGAGAGAATATCTGGACTTAGACTTATCTCTTCCTTTTGCTGAAGTAGCCATCTTTTTCTTTGGGGAGCTCCAGTCTTCTTTCACTGTCTTCTTCACGGGAAAGCTTGCTTGTTTCTGCAATGGCTCACCAAGATGAGTTTCTACCCTCACAGAGTTTGGAAGTGGAGTCTTCGGCTTCTCTGAATTGCTTCTTTCCCGTGCGAAGGCTTCCTTTTCAACTGGCTCCGCCCCTAATGATTCATTTTTAGTTATTTTGAGTATCTGAAGTTCAGTTTCGGAGGTTTGGTTCTTCAAATCAGTGGAGGCGCATTTACTGTAGAAAAGTTTTGCGACTGATTCTTCTTCATGGTGGGAAGCAGTAACTGATTTTCCATTGTTTTCTGTTGTTTGAGAAGCTTCATCTTGTGCAAAACTTGCTTCCTGGAGCATTATGTGTAGCTTGAATTCCGCAATGTTTGTTTCCACAGCTGACACTTCAGCATTTGCGAGAGGGAGAGGAAAACTGGATTCTGGGCTTTCACTCAAATCGATTTGGATACTGCACTTTTCTTGGTCATTTTCACAGCTTTCAGATGCAGAAGCTTCATGTTCAGGCAGAGCAGGGCTCGCTTCCAGTGTTGAAATACTAGGCTTTCCTTCTAATGGCAAAGAATCAAATGATGTATTTTCGTTGAGTTGGCTTTGGCTCTTAAGGATCTCTTGATCATTTCTGATTTCTCCATCTGAAGTCGAATCTTCGTCATTCTTCATCCGAGCTGCTGAAACTTCGAAGCTTGAGCTTTCAATTGCATGTAATTCGATGTCTTGATTCTCTTCATCCGTTTCGCAAAGTGCAGTAATTCCATGTGCAGCCCATTCATCCTTGTGAGGTGAGAGGTAATTCTCAATGTTTTCTTTTTGTGTCTTCAGTACTGAAGCTTCGGTCTCTACTAATGAATTTTCCAAATCAGTTGTATACATTTCACTGCTATCAAAGTGTGCCCGATTCAACTCAATATTGGGCATTTCCCTGCTTTCTGGCATCTCAGAATCAGCCTTTCGCTCAGTGTCACCCAGGAATTCGGTTAAGCTGCAGGACAGTTCTTTCTCCTGAGACAGACTGTTAGCGATGGCAGAAACATCACCACTTTCACTCAATAAGCCATCCGCAAATTGAATAGCTTTCAGATCCGATGACGGATATAACTCTGATGCATCTGCCTCTGGTTCGTGAGTCAGTTCTGATATTTCTGAAAGTGAGTTTCCTGAACTAGTGCCAAAAGTCTCACTAGAGTGGACATTGAGGCAAACTTCTTGATCTGAAGTCTGTCTAGCTTCTAAAGTTTGGGTTTCTGTTCCATCATTTTCTGTTTCCAGTTCTTGTTGCTTATCAAGAGATACCAGTGATGATAAGACCAAAGCCATCTCCTGTTTGACTGACTCACATTGAGGTAACACTGGCTGCACAATTTCTTCATTAATTAAACCACCATCTAAAACCAAATTCGTATCTGGTTCAGCTTCCTTCATTACACTGTAAGACCCTTTACCCTCAGATCCCTCTACTTTTGAATCAGCATCTTCTGTTTCTTCGATCATCATTTCACCTATAATGTCGGTAACGGGACTGGAGGAATGCAAAGAATTATCGGTCTCTTTCATTTCATTGTCCAGATCTTTGACATCTTTCTCCGAAATCAAACTGGAATGGCTACCATGCAGTTTGATTTGTTGTCCACTTTCAGTTCCCTCTCCATCATCAACTTGAAGAACCTTCTCAATTCCAAAGTAATTTATTTCATCATCACCATTGGATTTCTTCTCTCCATCTGTGACTGAAAAATCAGTTTGGAGCATATCATTCTTGTCAATATTTGATTTATCAACTGAGACTTTGCCATCTTCCTGAGATACCAAAGTTGTGCCTTGACCATATTCAGTCATTTTGATTTCAGCTACCATGCCAGTTTCTTGTATGCCATCACCTAGACAGACACGTTTGATTTCAGAGTTGATAGTATCTAGATAGAATGACTCTAGTTCATCAACCGAGTCTTCGTCATCTTCCTGAAAGTCCAAAATCGAGCCTTGACCATATTCATTCATTTTGACTTCAGTTCCCATCTCAACTGCTTGTGAGCTGTCACATAGAAATACTCCTTTAATGGCCGAGTTAATATATTCTAGATAGAGCGACTCTAATGAGCCAGTAGATGGTAATTCTGTGGTTTTATTCCTAGAAACATCCATTTCAGCTGGTATTTCTTCTTCATTTCCATCATTTTTTACATCCCTCAATCCTGACATTGATTTTCTGTCCAACTGTTCTACCGTGTCTGTTTCGTCATCTTTCTCACCAAAGTCACACGATCCATTGGACTGAATTTCATCCCCTTTGCTTACCAACGCCACACTACTCTGTTCAATCGAAGAATCATCAAAATTACCAATGGAGGATTTCTGATAACAGATCATCTTGTCTTCCGTTTCCATGGAAATCTTTTCGTCTTGTCCTGTTAAAAGTTTTTAAGTAATTAATTGGCAGATGTCAAGATGCATGCTCGTATACATTGTTTACTTGGGTTGGCTTTGTGTAAGTAGATCTCATTCACAAATAATGTCAATACAATGAGGATTCTTTGGAATTGATAACAAGAAAAATCATACTTTCCATCAATGATCTGATATTAACTCAACACTAGGCAACGGATAACTTCTATAAAATGAGAAATACGAGAAATTTATATAAAAAGAAATTCACAGGTTATTTAACAATGACCCAGAAATGCAACTTGACAAGATATGTTGGCGCATGTAACATGGGAGATGTCCAAGAGATGTCCAAGTGCATTCTATAAATTGTAAAAACTGTTGCACAGATTGTATGAGGCAACTACAAGCATATTTAACGGTTATAGTGGTGATCAATTTGCTTGAAATAAACGTGCAAGAGTAAAATTCTTGAATTCCTTTAAGCATGATTCCTACCGTACAAGAAAAGATAGTAATTTGAGTCTCAATTAATCACTGACCTCTTCCAGTTGATGTGTCATTCTGAATCTGATGATTGCCTGTGTCACGTGAGTTAGCAGTGTCTGAATTCTTAAACTGCATATACAAATCCTGAGTTTCTAATGGCGAAACTGAGATTTTCTCTTGCTCCCCACCAACCAAGTTGCTTTTAGGCAGCAGAATTTCCACATTGTTCCCAGAGTTTTCAGTTGCAGCATTATCTACTTGGTATTGAAACAATAGCAAGTCAAAGTATGCCTAAATCCTGTTGTTACTTCAATTGTAACACATGATATGAAATACCAAATACATCAAAGACCAGAAACTTCTCAATGTATTTGTCCAAATAAAATTTCCATTGAAGGTTATAAATAGGCATTCACATTTATCTGAAGATAATGAAGTAGATCAATATACTCATTTAGTAACATTTTGTGAGTAAAATTTTCTATAATTTCGTAGATCACTTCCTATGAAAAAGGAATTCAAATTTATTTGAAAATTTGATCCGAGTCTAAAATATATTTCAAGAAAGTTGAAATTCATAACACATGTAATTTTAGTTGGGCTTGAATCCAACTTCCTGTTAACCTCTTCCAGTCGATGCTTGACCCTGAAATGGACTATCATCCGTTTCTGAAACGTTAGCCGAATCGGAACTGCTGTGATTCCCATTCCCATGAACATTTTCTTTGTTTGATTTTGGGACTGTAACTTTCTTGACTTGTAAAATGTCTGAATCGCTTGATAACATTGCAGCTTCTGACGATTTGATAGGAGTTTCAGGCTCCACGGCTTCTTCAACTGAATAAGCAGAAAGGAAGAAACGCGCAAATCAAACTCGACTTGAAATGTAAAATGCATGATGCAGACTCTACTATAACTTACCTTGAAGACCAGAGACATTTTGATTGCCCATCTCGTTGCCCATACTAGGTATCGAAATTCTGAGAAACGGATACAAAACGTGGAAGTTATCAAATTGCCAATCGGAATTCACTAAATGAAGTTTTTATCTTCTCTTAAATGGATAGTGAGGATTGTTCAAATTCCATACCATGTTGGCTTTTTACAACTTTGGCTAGCACCAAGTGTGATAGGACAGCTGAATTCTGTCAGATTGCCAGGGTGTTACACTCAATTAAAACAAACAGAAAGTATGTTGCTTGTAGTGTAAGTCTGAAACGAGTCTTGAAAAAGAGCAACACAAAACGATAGATAGTAGCTAATTAGCTAGCAGCTTTTCCTGTCGGCATACGTGATAGCCGACAGCGAACTACATCATTCATCTTTTAACTTCAAAGCATCTGAATGTCTAGACAACTGAATGCTTTCAGTATACATCATGCATTCTGCTATATAGAATCTTCTGCAGGAATCATGGCAAACTACGGATGCAGATAATTGCAATAAAAAAAATATACCAACTAAAAAAAGAAGATTACCTTGTCTAGAGTGCTGCTTCTTATGATCCGCAGGCAGGATGATCCTGAGCATCAATCTGATGGACCCGTGATTTGTGTAGCCTTTGCCAATAAATTACAATTGCTCAGAAGAAAATATGTCTATAAAATGTCTAAAAATTCAATAAACTATCTAAATCTGCCGCATGCTGCACATAAAGATATAGGAGATCACCTACAGCTGTCGGTATGTTTTTCTGTACTGTGTTCACTTCCACCCTTTTCTTGCTAATTTTACTGGGGGTATTTAATTCTTCAACAGCTGCATTTGAATCGGACACCGTATATTAGGACATATGGTGTAACACAGCTCAAAATTAAGCTACCCAAACAGCCCACTCTAACCAGAAGCTCGACTCACTGGAGCACAGTGGTTGGTTGATTTGAGATCGATGGGAGATTTTCATTGTTTTCTGGCGCAATTTATGCATCCAAATTTTGATCAATTCCATCAGCGTGCATTTTTAACTTTTAGATTGCGCCATTCTAAGGGTGTAATTTGAGCCAAACGTTTTCCAACCATGTACTTCATGAATGTATCAGTATCAAGTGTAGAAGCCCACCAGTGCATTAATTCCAAATCTCTTAATTTTCTATCCTTAAAATTGCTTTGTTGTTATAATTGTACAAAAGTGCTGGATTTTCTTTCATTGGTTTCAGACAGGGCATGAATCTGTGGACCCTTTGCAAGATTTCTTGCTTTGAAAGCCATATTTTGGGGCTTTTAGGAGGGGCCATGAACATGTTAAAGTTCATCATGACCTGAATTTTTTCACGGAACTCCACAAATCTTTTTAAGCTTGAAAGTGAACAGTAGGGCCCTTGTTTCCTCTTTCCCATTGAGGAAAAGTATTCCACATTCCCCCATAATTCCACCACCACTCATTCACACGCTCAAACCAACCGCACAAGTTAGGAAACACATAAAACCGATCCCAACCTTTTTTTTTTATACCATGGTCAGCTTTAAATTGGCCAGAAGACTCAGAACCAAAAGATCACACTAGGAAACATCATGAGACTACTGCATAAAAAGGAGGAAAAGTGGATGGTTGAATGAAGTAATCACTTGTCAAACATTGATTTTTCGAGGTGTTGAGATGATCCAATTACCTTAGTGATATTTCCCACATGTGGTGAGAGACACACAATGTGGAGAGCTTGCATGTTGATGCATGCCAATGGTCCCAACTTTGCCAGCCTGTTGCCAAGCATTTCCTTTCTTGCTTTGCATGCAGGTAGGGTGGCTATTCACCAAACCCACTTTAAATAAACTGACCGTTGTAATGATGCTATCACTTTGGAACTCTCTTTTGAGAGGGTCCTCTTTATATTTCTTAAAGCCTGGTTGGATCAGCCCAAGGCATGCCTGTAAGGATGGCGTGGACTGTTCAGGAAAACCATTGTTGAGAGATTAGATGGCCTAAGTAAATGAGGCCGACTATGTCATGCATTTGAGCACATTGATCAATAGTTTCCATTGCTTTTTTTATGGGCCCCATAGTTATGATGAATTCCATATAAGGTATCCTATATAGGAAGCCTCCAAACCTTGATCATTGGCCACAAAATAGATGGCCATGAGAAATCAACTTTCCAGGGTAATTTGCAAGAGCAATTCTGATTATTAATGATGGGATCTCCAAACTCAATATGCAATTTAGCTATTTCACAGTCCTTGATAGCCCATATCGTATGATTTGTCTCACCTAACTATGCCTTATTTGTGCCGAGTCCTATCTGTGACTAAAACTCTGCAATTGTTAGAATTCCATGGACGTATTTACAAGAGAGAATATGAACGTCCGTGAGTCATTCTGTCTAGGCGATAAAGTGGCCTAGGCCGATGATCTTGGGCTTGATTTCGCATATACGTAAATGGCTGAAACCTACCTCTGATGCACTGGCTCAATGATTCCTAGTCCTACCCAGCATTTAACACAAGGTACCTGAACTTGGACTGAACATAGGAAAAATCCCAGTCCTTCCACCCAACCCTTGACTGGTTTTGAAAATCAAAGTCCAAATAAAATGCTGGCTTTTTCAACTCAAGATGTATGTCCTGTACTCACCCACCTACATATTCGTTTCTTTTTAACTATGTTCTAAAATATATCATACCAATGCAAAAATAGATATTAAAATGTGCACATTATATGTAGTCTGGGCTTGAGTTACAAACATAAGAATAGAGGCTTGGGTTGGTATCTAAAAATGGGTTTCATAACTTTGTCTAGTGATTTTAGGTTGAAATCAGCCAATTTAACATAATATCAGAGCCCAATTTAACATAATATCAGAGCCAGACAAAATTATGTTCTTCTTTTTACTCCACAGGCGGCTTTGTCTGTTGTCATTTTACTATGGTTGGTCATTTTGGCATAGACCCGACCTGCGAAAGATTTGTCATGGATGGTGACATATAGCCAAAAACAAAGATACCATTAAAATGCCAGATATTTCATAAATAACATCTCAATAGCATGTTACCAACATGCAATCTGTTATTCATATATATATATATATATTATATTTCAAAAAATATAAATGTAAAAGATCTTCTAGTTCTGTTTAGATTGGATTGGCCTTGCAGTTAATCCAAGCCCAAACCAATGTTGGGTTGCATCAACATCAAAAGCTTGATGCCCAACCCATGATGTATCTGTAGCTCTCCAGGCAGGTTAAAGCAGTATGTGTCATGCGAATGCCTACCTCTCATGAACGGTAAAAATAATAATTAGAATGCAATATACACAATCATTATATAGAGATACGAGTATTTGAACTACAAAATTTTATTAAAAAGATATTTTGATATATATATATATACATATATATAAATAATCAACAGACCTTTTTTAAAATTAAATTTAATCGCAATCGAAAATTAGACCATCTAACATCGACTATTATCTTAGTATTAAGACAGCCTTTTTGAGTCTGTCTAGGTTGACCCGATTCATGGAGTTTTGGGTGGACGTTTGGAGCTTTGTGTGGAGTACTGTGGTGTGGTGTTTGTCCCGATGATAGCTTTAATGGAGTGGGCTACCTAATATCGATGTCTTAGTTGAGGCGGTAGCGGCGAATGGCTCCACAATACACACTCAGAAAAAATGCAGAAGCGAGTGATGCAGAGAGAATAAGCCTTGTTGTGTCCATGTGGAGATCATAGCAATCACCGTTTTGGGACCGCCGGTACTATGACCTGGACCTGGACCTAAACTCCATGACAGGTCTACATCAGGTGGCCCTCCCCTTAAACATGGCACTTAGACAATGTTGATGTTGTTAATTACGTAACAGTCTACCCCCACGTATACGAGATTTTGTAAAAAAGATACGCTTTTCGTGGCTAAGGGATGGATAAATTCATTACTCAGGATCTTTCACTACACATAAGGGGTAGGATTTGGCAGGGGTGCCGTTCGGTTTGGTTTGATTCTTGATTAAATTTATCATAATCCTATTTTGAAAAATCCTATCCTACCCAATTATTAAGTTAGTTTGGTTGGTCTGAAGTCAACCCTATACTTCTTTTAAGGTTGAGTCCATTTGATTCTAGGTCAAAATCAATTAGTGAGGAGTTTTTAGAATGTTATCATGAGCACAATTCGAATCCATTTCAATAGATTGGATTTCAAATGTGTAAATTAATCATTCAAATTTAGAAAGTATTCAGTACCTTTTAAATCATACACCAGCTAAAATACAGTGTATAGAATAGTAAATGCTCCCTCCTATATTATATCCATTAGAGATGATGTGTGTTGACTGTGCATGGCTTGCAATCGACGAGCCTTCAATGCAGATGAGAAAGATATATAAAGAATAAGATCAATAAGAAATAAGGGTATTAAGATAAGAAACCCATCTTTTTTCCTTTCATCTCTCAGATGATAACCAAAATGCTTGGCACTTACATCTTAAACCAAATGCACGCATGCAACAAGGCAATCTCTCACCTAAGATTTACATCCAGAAATTTGCATCTAGTTTCGATGGTGCCGGTCACTTGATTTCATGACTGTCTGAACACATGTAGGTCATTATTTTACAAAGAGCAGTCTTGGATTTTTAGATTAGCAACATACCAATTAATGAGTCACACCTGAACACATTTACAAAGCACTAACTTGGTGGGCAACATCCAGCATCCACTGTCATCCTTGAATGATAAATACTCAAATTTGAAAATGCAGTGTTTATAATTTAAACTAATAGCACAGATATAATCCTAAAGATGGCATGCTTGGCATGAGTTGTGCACTTTTCCTAATATTCTATTTGTAATAACACGTAACAGAAAAATTAATGCATTTTGTCCTTTTATGCTGATGTAGTAAAGATTAAATTTTTGACTAATGACATGTTGACCATAGAAATTAAAATTTAAAAGATTTATTGGATGGTTATAACAACGGTGAATAAGAGTAGAGTTCTAAGGTTCGAATTCAGAATCATGAGAAATTAGTTAAATTAAATTTTTTTTTTTTCACTTTTGATGTGGGACCTACATAAGGATAAGCCTTATCCTTATCAAGTAGTGGTGGGTAGTTATAGTACTAAAAGAGAAAATCCTGGTTAACTTTCATAAAGGAAGTTTTTCTTTTTTAAAACCAAAAGAATTTTTAAAATGGTAGAAGACTTTTTCCTACAGGGGAAAGGGAGAAAGAAAAGAGGCAAAGTCGCAGAAGTAGATCTTTGACCAAGAAAAGTGATTTGCAATTATTTGTTCTTCGAATCAGTAAGTAGAAAGATATTTGCATTAACTAGATTGTATAAAATTAATGCAGAGAGGATGAATGCACGAACTGGAGTTATGGTTTGATGCATTAGATTATGCATGCATTGATTTTATTAATGCATAGATTTATTTGAGAGAAAATATTAATTTAATGAATTGATATGCTAGATTTAATGGGATTTGAATGTAGGATTTAGAATAATAAAATTACTGCATCAGATTAAATCTCTGATTTATAATTAGTTGAGATGCTTAGATGGCTTGTTTAGATTAAAATGCATATATGCTGTTCAGGTTAATGCTATAATACATTGTGTTGGGTTTTATGCAGTGCATTAGATGATATTCATGTTTTATTCTTTGTAAAAGATATAAATCCAAAATAGATCCAATTTCAGATTCAAAAATATCAGATAGAACGAGATTGGTATTAGATTCAAACTACTCAATTTCACATTCTAGATTATAGATTTCAGATTTATTACAGAAGAAAAATTAGATTTTTCTTAGAAATCAGATTTACCTAAATCATTTTGCCGCTGTCCACCTGAAGCCAGAATCGTTCGATTTGGGCTGCCCCAAATCAGAGCCTTAGAAAGTTGTTGCCCAAATCAGATTTTTGGACGGTTAGATGGGCCGCAGATTCTAGTAACCAAATCAGAAAAATCAAAATTTTCATCTGATTAGTGTTGATCAGATGGGTCAGTTGACCATAGCCAGCCAACCAGACAAGGCCGGACATGTTAGCCAGACCAAACAGCAGTGGGTGGTGCTGACAGCGGTGAGCGCAGGCGACGACGACGCTGATGGTAGCAAGCACGATGGCGGTGGGAGTAGTCCTGCCAGATGGGTTTTTTCTTAGCAGCTAGATGGGTTTTTCTCTAGTAGCCATTGTTGTTGCTCATGGAAGAAGAAGACTGCTTTCCTTGGGAAGAAGAAAGGAAAAATCAGATTTTCCAGATGATTCAGACGGGTCAGACGAGTCCAGTGATGAAGCCAGCCACCCGACTAGGTCGGACGCACGCTACCGGTGCATCCAACCAGCCGGACAATAGCGAGCAGCGGCACGTGTCATCAGCGACAGAGACGGCAGGCAGTGACGACGAGGCAATGGGCATGGTGCATGGCAAAGGGCAGGCGGAGATGGGTTTCCAGCAGCCATGGCTGCTATTCGTGGGAGGAAGAAAGGGTTGCCCCCTTTCTAAAAAACCTAACACTAATTGAAATGGACGGCCAAAATTAGATGTGATATTTTGGGGTCCATAAATGT
>JAYJMB010050118.1:2037-29446 GCA_036873735.1 Pouteria campechiana
CTGGAAACGGGAAACCCATTTCAGTTTCTTCAAAAACATTTCCGGCGAGCGCGGCTACTGCCAAGCGCATTTCCGGCTAGCGCGGCTACTGCCAAGCGCATTTCCGGCGATTGCTGCTGGCCGTGTCCTGTTTCCGGTAAAAGCCATCTCCAGTTGGGACGATTGGTTCCATTACTGACCAGAACGACACCGAATTCTCCCTTGCTACTATAAAAAAGCGGTAAGCCTTCCTTCCAACAATGGTTTGCAGCGCTGCTCTGATTCGCTATCTTAACAATGGTTTGCAGCGGATTGCACAGCTTCCCCTCTTCAAAAACCCATTTGCCAAACTCCTCTTCTCGGATTACACAGCTACCCCTCTTCGAAAACCCATTTTCCAAACTCCTCTTCTCGGATTGCACAACTGCCCCTCTTTGAAGACCCATCTGCGGCTGCGACCCCTTTTCCAGCTACCGCTTCTCATCTTTTCCACCTGCGGATTGCTGCCATCTCCGTAGCACTACAACCCATCTGTCAGTCTGTCATTCTGTCTTCTCTGGCAACGTAATTTGAAAACAATTTCTCCTGCTCTACCTTTTTCCACAGTTCCACCTTTCTTTTTTTTATTAAATAAAAAAAAAGTTTTGGGGCCTTGGATTCCACCACAAGGGATGATAATGCAAAAGGAATCATATTTTCCCACTGTATGGTAGATAGAGAAACTTTTGTTTAGGGAGGCGGATAGAGAGGAAGCGGATACAAGAGCAGAGAGGGAGAGGATATGAGTGTACAAAACCCGAATTCAGCCCGAACCAAAACTACTGAATTTGGGTTAGGGTTGAGATTTTAAAAATGGGGTTGGTTTAGGGCAAGGATTGTAAATTTAGATGTTGGGTTTAGGGTTGACCTCAACCCGAATCCAAATAACCTGAGTTGCATCCCTAGTAGATATAGAATACAAGAGAAGTTTTCAAGCAAACTTTGAAACTTGACCGGGCTTTGTGCCAATTGCGTTGGCTATCTCCTTATCTGTGGCACCCATTGCCAGAATTGCTCATTAACCCTACTTGCTCTCCTCAATCAGAGTATGTCAGACTTGTGCTTTTTAAGAACTGAAAATCATTGTTTTTTTTGTGCCGGGTTCTGCAATCTGAATTGGTTTCAACTTGCATCTTGAATTGCTATTTTTATTGACTGTAAACTAGGTTTTTGTACTTACTAAGCGTTATTGATATGATTAGCCCTTGTGAATTTTCTTTGAAAAGTTGATTAGTTTGGAAGAAATGACTTTTTGGAAGTTGTGGCTGTATAGCTGCTTTTTGGGTGAAGGAAGGGGGATTTGGAAAGTTCTTTCTCTTGTATACATTAATGAAGGTGTTAGTTTAACAACCGTTGAGAGTGTTTAAAACTTAACTTTGGCAAAATACTCACCACCAGACTAGGGGAAAAATTAAAGTCAAAATCAGTGCATGGAATCCCTAGGTGCATCTAGGCGAACTTGCAATTTAGGCACTCAGAGCACACCTAGGTGCACAACCATGGAGAATCACTTGGTTGTGGTTCTACACAAGGGGCAACTATCCTAAAACAAATGTTTGAAGAGCCAAACCAAAGCAATCAAGTTGAAATGGTGCCCGTCAATCTAGGTCAAACCAAAGCAACCTAGTTGAAATGGTCCCAGCCAATATACTCAATGTTGCCCATAGCTTAAGAGTTCTAAGTGATTAAGTCATATGTTAATTTATCATTCTAGCTTGGCTGGCAGAAACCCTTTCATACCCTAATATTTTAAAGTTTCAAGTGATAAGTTACTTTTCTTAATTTTTCTGCATGCTTTCAATATTAAATATTTCATGAGAGATATATTTGCCATTCCTAACCAGTTTAATCCAATAGTAGAACCTGTTGGAACCAAACCGCCAAACCAACTGATTCTACTTATGATATTGTCTTGAAAACATTGGCAAACCTAAACCTGTAAGCAACTTGCCTTAAGCTGTTTTGATATGCAGATTGCAGACTAATGTCCAACTGATTTAAATGTTTGTTTCCTATAATTGAATCAGGTCAATAACTCATTGGAGGATTCCACTGTAGGAAACAATTAAGATATCCTATACACACAAACTTAATGAGTCCTTGCTTGGTCTTAATTCTGCTCCAAGTGATCTTTGTTGCATACCTGCCTTCAAAGTGGTGAGATGTCTTTAATAAATTGTCGCTACCAACAATGTGCTAGATTCTTTGTTGTTTTCTACCTTAGATTTGTTTGAATAGAAAGAGAACTTTGATTGGCGAGCGTTTCTGTGAACCCTGGGATCATTTTCCTCTTGTTTTTAGAAATGTAATGATATTCATTGCAGCTTTCCCATGCATTGCAGGAGCACTTTAGTTACTTTGGTGCCTAGATTATTCTACTGGCTGCACAATGACTGTTCTTCTTTAACTAACATGTTTATATCACATATTTCTTTGCAGAATTTCTTATTTGACTCAGGAATGATCCATAAGCTATTGTTGGGTTGTTGCGTATGGCGTATTCTTCATTTCTAAGCTTCTTGTTTGCAGCTGCTGTCTGGTGTATTGCCTATGCAGCTGTTGCAATTCTTTGTTCCTTCCGTTTCTTCAATTCTGCATTGAATTGGTGAACATAATTTGTAGAGCAGTCATGGGTTATGCACAGCTTGTTATTGGTCCTGCAGGCAGTGGGAAGGTAATATAATGATGCCCTTAATCATGAAATTCTGCATTGATGCTGAAAGCACCATTATCTTAGTGCAGAATTGAACCTTTTGTTGGCTTGCTGACATGGCTAGTAACAAATGTTATGATTCAAATACTTTCCATGATCTTTGTGTCCTTTCCTCATAAGTTTTTCCCTTTTTTTTCTTGATCAGTCTACCTACTGTTCTAGTCTTTACCAGCATTGCGAAACTGTCCGGCGGACTGTGCATATTGTGAACCTGGATCCAGCAGCAGAACATTTTGATTATCCTGTAGCCATGGGTAGTGAGAGCATTCCAATTCATTTCTGTTCATGTGTGCCTTAACTCCCACTTTTTTCTTGTGTAAGCTTGGGGATTCTTATTTGAACTATTATTTCTTTGTAGACATTCGAGAACTCATCTCCTTGGATGATGTGATGGAGGAACTTGGCTTAGGACCAAATGGAGGCCTTATTTATTGCATGGAGTATCTTTTCTTCTTCTTCATTTCTCTTATATTTTCTTGTCTACAGCTCATTCTTGAGAAGATATTCTGTTACATTCTGTTTGTGACTTGTATTCAAATAATACAAGACTCAATTCTTATCAATCAGCTGGATGAGATTCAGTTCGTTGGTATGCATTGATGTAGGAATGTGACTTTTCCATAAAAGTTAGCTGAAACAAAAAAGGAAAAAGAAAAAAGAAAAACACATACTTTTTATCAATGAAAAGAAGCTGCAAACAATGACTCTTTCTAGTTACTAGAAGCTAGAGATAAACATATATGGCTATCTTTTGAAAAAAGCAGCTTCTGAAAAAACAATAATATAATAAAAAGAGGAAAAGAAAATTCTCTGTCTCTCTCTCTGTCTCTCTCTCTCTCTCTCTGTCATGCGCGGGCACACACATACAGAAGTGTATGCAGGCTTTGGGGTTATCACTCTCGGGTTTGATAAACTTTCACTTTCAAGCACCCAGACACCCCCCAACACCACTCACCCACCAACACCATGATGTTATTAGCTAGGGTCTTACAAACCAACCAAAAGGAATTTTACCCACTAATACCATGATGTTATTGGCTGAGGTCTTACAAACCAACCAAAAGATTTAAAATGTTGCTTCTCCAAAATGTCCCATTGTTTTCTCTCCTTTTGAGAAAAATGATAAAAAAATTTCCATATTTATAAGTATCACTATTGCTATGTTTATTTATTTCTTTTTTATAATTATTTAAGTCTCATCTTATGAAGGGTTTGGAAATTATGTTATTATGATCTAATTCATCTCATACTTGTGAGCAGATTTTTCGAATTTGTGTGAGGCCTTCTGCTTTTAGTTCAACCAAATGCATCTTTATCTCTCTGGAAAAACATTTGTTGTCAACTATTGGACCTTGCCTAAAATGAACTATCATAATGTATTTTTCAGGCACCTTGAAGAAAATTTAGATGATTGGTTGGCAGAGGAACTGGATAACTATTTGGATGACGATTATCTTGTTTTTGACTGCCCTGGTAAGAATGAAGTTAGTTTTGCAGTACAGGGTAACTTCTTCATAACCGAAAGTTGAACTTGGTTTTTTCATCTCAACTATCTCACTTCTATTTTATTTTAGCTTTTTAAGAATGGCAGACAACGTCTATGTAAATTTTTTGCTATATGAGAATAAAATCACTTTTCTGTAGTTCCCCTTTCCTATGGGAAGCTGGATGGATCACCCTTTTGAATGGAAAATGAAGGCTCAGTACATCCTCTTTCGCATGGAAAGTTGAATGGATCACCCTTTTCAATGAAACATGCAGGGATGACTACATCATGTTCTTTGTCTTCTGTATTTATTAAAATCACTGAACTATTGATTTAGAAGCTCCAAAGCTGATCAAAGACATCCAGTTTAATCTCATAAATCTTGAAATTGTTGAAATGTTTCTAACACTTGTTCACAATGGGAGGATACATGGTATATACTATCTTGGAATTGATTATCATCATATGTCATAATATATCATCAAATTTTCATGATAAACTACATGATCGACATTTTGATGTCCCTAATTTTTGGCTAGGTAGCTCATTTCACATATTGGTTGCTCACACTTCAGATCCCATTTTCTGTGGTAGCTTTCACCTTTGTGTAGGCTACTTTTAGCAACTTGAAGTTAGGACCTCTTTCTGCTCATTGTTAAAGGGCTCAACTACAACATGGAAGTAGCAGAAACTTATGGAACACACAGAATTTGATAATATATTAACCCTTAAGACTGCTTAAGAGTTTCAAACATGCCCAACTATGTTAATGCTATTCTTTTTTAAGAAAAAACTATTAACTATCCAAGATTAAATAGTTCAAAGTAATGAATATATGGAGAGCTTGTGCTCTAGCAACTTATCCCCTGATAAAAAAAGGGGGGAAAAAAGACATTCGTTAAATTTATGATCAACTCGATAGCCACAACTGCCACCTTGAAGCATATTTTACATACAAAAGTTATACCACTACTTGTGTATGCCTCCATATTGTATATGATCTGCGTTTTTGAAGTTGTGTTAAGATACTGGCAAAATAGGATTCATAGGGCTGACCTTATTTGGTGGGAATAGGGATTGGATGTTGGTGGTAGTGGTCATGATAATTTCTCTAATCATGTTGGAGAATCTGACCTTGAAAAGTCTCTGTCTGGCACTGGCCCAGGCCAAGTGGTCATGTTTATATTTTGAAAAAGCAGGAGAGTTCTTAAAGTGTGTTACCCTTTCGAGTGCAAAACTTGCTTCCTTTGTGTAAACATTAACCCTGGCTATGTGTGCTTCTTTGACCTAAATTATGTGCAATGAATTGCTCCAATTTAATGATTTTCAGGCCAAATAGAGCTCTTTTCTCATGTTCCTGTTTTGCGGAACTTTGTGGAGCATCTAAAGCGCAAGAATTTCAATGTCTGTGTTGTATACTTGCTGGACTCACAGGTATGTTTCAGTTATTGCTATGTAAAATTTCACCTGTTATTTTCATTGAAAGAAAGAAAAATCCGCTAAGTGCACTTCAAAAATGCATGTGAAAGTCAAACCTTAAATCTGAAAACTCCTTTTCTTCCTCAGTTCATGACTGACGTAACAAAGTATATAAGTGGTTGCATGGCATCTCTTTCTGCAATGATTCAGCTTGAACTGCCCCATGTCAATGTCCTCTCTAAGATGGATCTGGTTGCAAACAAAAAGGATATTGAAAAGTGAGTTTACTTGGTGCTCCTCATCAATCCTTGTCTTTATTTGAATTCTTTGTTTTCCTTACTATTCTGTGTTTGTGGGTTATAGTTATTTAAATCCAGAGGCACGCGTTTTGCTGTCACAGTTGAATCAACACATGGCACCGCAATTTGCAAAACTGAATAAAGCTTTGGCTGAATTGGTGAGTTGTTTTGTGCTTTTGTCATTCTTTCTGTAGTCTGCTTAAAATCTGACAGACTAAACAATTACTCGATTCCACAGGGAAGTTGATGGAACTAACTCGGTTAGTTTTTGATGCTGTAGGTTGATGATTATAGCATGGTGAACTTCTTGCCTCTTGACCTGAGGAAGGAGAGCAGGTAAATATTTGCCCCTCCATGTTGATCGCCCTACACTTTCAGCAACAAAGTAGACAATGTCATGGAGCTGATATTTGCATCCACCTTATCTCAATAAGTGCCTATTTGTACTTTCTAGAAGAAAATACAACAAGTGCACTATTCTGAAGTATATGAGGTATATCTTCCAGTAAAGATGAAAATGATTTGCGTGTATCAATCAATGCTTAGTTATCAAGCCGTTCACTTTTTGAAGCATAGTGTAAAGCCTGCTTTTATTGCCTGATGCACAGTGGTGCAGGTGATCATTATGGTTGATACGATCTCTATCACAATTGTTGATTATCAGCACAAACGCACTGACACTATTAGTGTCATGACTTCAGTGACTATGGTTTGCACATATGCCATCACTGATTAATGTTCGCAGAAGATGAAAATGCGTCTGGAAACCTGTTCTTAGATACCAGTCTACTCTCACATGTCATTTTCTGTCAGATAGGCCATTTCACTTATAAGCCTGGCCAGCTTAGGTGAAACAATTGGGCCAAAATTTTCAAATCACCTTCATTAAGGGACCCATCAAGAATCAAGCTGAACAGCATGTCTATGTATATTGTCCTCGCTGACTCTGTGCTATTGCTTGTTGCTTCTTATTTATCTTTTACCGCAATGCAACTATAAAAACGAATGCTATGATTCTTTTTGGATTATGCAGCATCCAGTATATACTGTCATGCATCGACAACTGCATTCAATACGGTGAAGATGCAGATGTGAAGATTAAGGACTTTGATCCTGAGGGTGAAGATTAACTTTTGAGTGATTTGCCTATTTGTTATCAAAAGGCTAATCATTCCTGGCAACTCTGTTGAGTTATTGTATAGTCACATACCTCGAACTTGCATCAAGGCAAAAACATTTGCACTACAAAGCCAGGTGCTGGCCTAGTGGGGTTGAAACTTGCTAAAAGATGCAGCTGCTCATTCTGGTTGTTGTTCATTTTATGATGTTCCGAATTGTTTGTGTGATATCGTTTCAACTTGAAAATTTTTGAAATCGTGGCCCTCATTGAACATGGGTTCTGATGGAGCAAAAAAATTACTGGAAATTTGTGCATTTTTGATGAGTTTTGAATCACCATTAGTAATCTGAACATAGGGTTCGATCTGAATGCTTGAGTCCTTGCAATTTGGAAGATTTTTGTTGGGAATTGATGCAGAAGTGGCAATGGTTGTGTAGTTTAAAGGTAACAGAGGGCTTCTTTGTGGTAAAAGAGGTAAAAGGTTTTTTTTTTTTTTTTCTTCCTCATACTGATGTGACATTTTATTATCCGTAATTAGTCTATTTTCTACATTATTTTCCATCTGTTACTACATCCCTTTTACCTCAAACCAAATGTGCTTTGGTTGGGCTTTCTTTCGGGGTTTTATTACATACCTTTGGTATCAAATCAAATACCCACCCTAGCATTTCTAGCGTCGATTGCATCAAAATCAATGTTTAGAAAACCGGATCGGCAATCGGTGACAGCACTAGTCCGGTTGAGCCCGGTCAACGGTTCCCCTCTCAAACCGCTAGAACTGGCGAAACTGGCCGATTCAACCTGTGAATGGTGAATTTTTAGTCCGTCAGTTTTTTCCTTAAAATAACAATAAAAATGCGCGTGCCCTTGCTCACCTGCCTGCCCACCCAAACGAAATTTATAAAACATGCTGAGTTAAGGCATTTTTTCCCCAACCCCCAAGTTGCCCCCCGCCTCCCTTGTCCGTCCCTTGCTCCTGTTGCCAAGTTGACAATTTTTCCTGTCGGTTGTTGTTGTCGTTGTTGAGTTGCCGATCAGTTTGAGGTAACTCCTCCTCTCTCTCTCTCTCTCTCTTTCCATCAGCCGGTGTGCCATGGCTGTCCTCTGTCTTCCCCCTGCTTGCCTAGCATGTTGCAGGCTTGCAGCCGCTGCCTCCCTCTCTCTCTAGGTCTCTCTTGCCCTAGTGCCCAGCGTGCCAGTGTGGGGCCACTACCACGTGGCCCACCTCTCTCCCTCTCTCCTGGTCTCTCTTGCCACGACCACCTCTCTCTCTCTCTCTCTCTCTCTCTCTCTCTCTCTCTCTCTCACTCCTCCCCCTTGCCCAGTGTGCCACAACCACCCCTTGCTGTCTTGCCCACACAATCATGTTGTGTAGTTGCTAACTTGCTGAGTTGCTGTGTAGTTTTGTATTGTAAATTTAATTTTTTTTCATATTGAATTTGTTTGCTTACTAATTGTTGTAGTGTTAATGAGTTTTCATATATTGTTGTGTGGGGTTTTTTTAAATCTGTCCCCTTTTTTTACCTTCAATGCATTTCCATTTATTCCAAATCCATCCCCACTTTCCAGCTTCTGTTCCTAATTTGTCCCTACACCCCCCCGCCCGGCCGTCGGAGCCAAAAAACTAACTTTTTTGCCCCCCTGCCCCCCCAAATCCCTAACCCACCCGCCTCTCTCCTCTCACTAGTTCCTCACCCCAGCAGTTGCCTTTGCATCCCTTGGCGAACAGCGGCTCCCACCTTCCCTTCTCACCTCGTCTGCAACTTGCACTCTCTCCCAGCGAACGTCGTCCCCTCTTCTCCCTACTGCTCTCTCCCAACTTCGTCGTCCTCTCTTCTCCTTGTTGCGCCCTTATCTCGACGAATGGTTTTGCTTCCTCCTGGCGGCGGACAATCCACATTGCTCTTCCTTCGACGTTCTCTCCGTTTTCTGGTAAGGGAATTTGCATTTCCCTAAGTGATATTGTGTTTTGTACTAAATAATGTTTGTTAGGCATCATCCAATATGAGATGAAAGGTGGTAGATCAGCCTTAAGATGATGAAATTGTAATATATTAGTAATGATTGTTGTCTCTTATAATGCAACATGAAAATATTTATAAGAAATGAAACTATGATTTCTAGAATTATTCTTTGAGGATAAACACTCTTCATAGGATCGATATTATAAACATAGTTAATGTGGTTGTATATGTTAAGAAAAGTGGACCTTATCTGTTATGTTTTAGGTGGTGTGGTTGAGTGGTGATAGAATGCTGAAGAAAATAAAATTATGAGCACTAAGATGTAGTGTTTCCTAGAAACCAAGAGTCAAATTCGATTATTTGTAATCAAATATCTATATATAATGAGAAATTAATGGAACAAATGAGATCATCTTAGTATTATTCACATGAGGGGTGCTCCATGGATGATCATCCTACTATAGTTTTAGGTGGGTATGCAATGCATCTGAATATATATAGGTCGATGGTCTATGGGACATAAAAAATTAGTCTCAAAATACAGAGTTTCAATGCAACAAATAAAGAGCATAATATTTATATCAGTTGTTGGATAACTTAAATTTGCGTGCCTTTGGTTTACACCAGGAGCGGTTCAGATCACACTGGGAGTGAGTCAAGGCAAGTAATCAACTACCAAATGTGTTGATTAGCTATTGATGGGCTACATTTAATTGATATTTTAATGGATTACCTAAACAATTTTTGGTTGGACCATTCAAATTAAAAATGCAATTAATGTATCTAAAAATATCTTACTTAAATTTCAGTGGTGTCAAAGCCTCACCACGCCACCATGGCTCCACCACGCCAATTGTGCTCTGCAACACTAGGCTCCGCCATGCCACTAAGGCTCTGTCATGCCAGTTATGCTTTGCAACATTAGGCTCCACCACACCACCAAGGCTCTGCCTCTGCAACACCAGGCTCCGTTATGCCACTAAGGCTTCAATATACCAATTGTGCTCTGCCACTCCAGGCTCCATCACGCTAGTTGTGCTCTGCTATGCTAGGCTCTACCACGCCACCAAGGCTCCGCCATGCTAGTAGTGCTTTGCCACACTAGGTTCTGTCACGCCACCAAGGCTCTGCTACGCCAGTTGTGTTCTTCAACACCAGGCTCTGCTATGCCACTAAGGCTCCACCACGCTAACCATGCTCTGCCACTCTAGGCTCTGCTATGTCAGTTGTGCTTTGCTACTCCAATTGTGCTCTGCCACGCCAAGTTTCGCCACACGATTTGTACTCTGCAATGCTAGGCTCCGCCACACCAATTGTATTCTGCAACGTTAGGCTCCGTCACACCACCAAGGCTCCACTACACCAACTATGCTTTGCAACACTAAACTCCACCACGCCACCAAGGCTCCGCTATGCTAGTTGTACTCTGCAACACCAAGCTCCTCCACGCCACTAAGGCTTAGCCCAGTTGTGCTCTGCAAAGCCAAGCTTTGCTATGCCACCAAGGGTCCACCATACCAACTGTACTCTGCAACACCAGGCTCCACCATGCCGCTAAGGCTTTGCCATGCCAACTATGCTCTGCAACTCCAAGCTCCGCTACACCAGTTGTGTTTTGCAATGCCAGGTTTTGTCATGCCACTAAGGCTCTGTCACACCAACTGTGCTCTATAAAGCCAGGCTCCACCATGCCGACAGGCATGCTCCGCAATGCCAGTTGTGTCTTGCTACGCCAGTTGCTTTCCAGTGGCTATAAAGGGCTTAGTTTTTAAGAAGAAGGGGGAGAGATCTTCTTCTGAGAGAAAGAGAGGTAGTGCTGCTTTTGCTAGAGTTTATCTTCTCCCAAGGCTAGGCTTTGCCAAAATGTTCTTAGGAGATAGATTCTGCCCAGACATTTTCTCTTCTTGAATATAGACTCTCTTCTTCTTCCTCCTTGAAGTTTCTTCTTCTTTCATAACAGTGAAGGAACTTGGATTTTATTTTATTTCATCTTGAGGCAAATGCCTCATTGTTCTAAAACCGCCGTGGCCATCTGATTTAGCCCTAGAGAAAACTTTATTATAGTAGACTGCAGTTTCTTTTGCTTGTGATGTGGTAGAAGTATTGAACTATAATAAAATCCATCTCTTTTCTACAAACATTAATAAAAATAAGAAAAATGAACTCTATTGATGGATTTCATGCCAAATATTGAACAAGAAGAGCTTCCATTTATGGCAAATTTTTGACTTGAGTAAAAATGAGTAAGATGACCACTTTTGGTGAACTCCCAAAATTTACCAATATCTTGATCATAAGACCAAATTGCCTATTAGTAGAGTTGAAACCCAAGTGGGGCCCACAAATCGTGGAGATGATGACATGGACTCATTCCATATTGTCCAAATAAAAACTTAGGGATAACCACTAGTGGTAGCTGTGATTAGACAATTTTAGCTAATTAAGTCTAATTAAGTCAATCCACATTGTCCAAGTTGTTAAATCTTTTCAATCCATGCAAATCCATCATTTGTAACTTGGATCTACGATCTCTCATAGGTTAAACAGCAGAGATCACCCGCTTTTGGTTTTCCACGGGATAGTGAAAAACATCATTTATCCATTCACTCAAAAAGCCTAAGATAGGACTGAGTCATTGAGTCATGACTTACAGAGTCAAACCTTAGCAAATACTATTCACCAACTCGCTCAAAAGCCTAAGTCTAGGATCGAGTCACTGACTAATGACTCACCGAGTCACTGATTCATAACTCACCGAGTGAAACCTTAACAAATACTATTCATCTAATTACTCAAAAGCTTAAGTCTAGGACAAAGTCACTGACTCATGACTCACTGAGTCAAACCTTAGCAAAACCACTTCAAATGAACTAAATCTAATCATCCTGGACCCATTCTTCCTAAGCTTCTCATGGATAATTGAGAAAGCTGAGCTAAACCAAATCTACCTTGCCCACTCTTCCTAAGCTTCTCATGGGCAATGTAAGAAAGCTGAACGAACCTAGGTCACTTGTTTTCTTCTAATCTCTTTCAAGTTTAAACACAGTAGAGATCACCCGGTCCTGTATCCTTCCAGGATATACTAATTGGGTCACAAACTACCTACTATATCTATGGTTTCTTATAGTCTAAACAATAGAAATCACCTGGTCTTAATTTTATTTGGGATAAACTAATTGGATCAAAATACTCATTCTTTAGGTTGACCCAATATCTTGCAACTCAATCTAGAGCCGTGTCATTCTATCTGCCCACTGGCTTAAGACAATCTCCTAATATTTAAGTCATCGCAACGTGCTCGGCGATCCCAAAGATAACACATTTATTTTGAGAGAGTGTGTTTTATTTTTGGGTCTCTAAGATGCATTATCCTTTTCCTTTTAATCAAAGGTTTTCTTCCATTGTGGAGATGTAATTAGAACCACTTATGGCCTGGGATGTGAATATGCAATTTTTTGATATACACGGCAAGTGTAATTAATTGAGGACAATCAATAACAAAATAAAATTTTTTTGATCCATTCCAATATGACGATTCTTTATGTCGTTTCATTTTTTTTTGGTTCCTCTTTTGTACTTGTTACATTAGTAAATTTAGGTTACCAAGCATTTAAGTTTCACATAATTAGATGCTTCATAGTAAGTGTGTGAGATTGTTTTATTCATTGAGATTATTTTTCACGAAAGCGAAAACATATATATGATTTTATTTTTCAGTGTATGAGACAAATGGCTAACTGCATAAGCTTGTGGATCCATTATGGCGGTGCATTTCACTGGGACTTATCAACGCAAACAATGACTTACACTGGAGTAGATAGTCAAACTATAATATTTGAAGAAAAACTAACAACATCCAGAGACCTAATGGATCAGATTGAAATGATTTGTAATATCTTAAAGGATGATGTAAGATTGCAGTACAAGATAAATGTTGATGGTTCACGTGACCATTATGTATATCTCAAAGATGATGTCGATTTGTTCGATATGTTGAAGAAATGTAAGAAAAATGTGCAATGTAAGAAAAAAGGGAAAGGGAAAGAAAAGAAGCAAGAGACTAGTATTGATGTATACGTATCAGTCATCATTGCAGCAAGGAAAGGGATTACTGAGGATGAAAACTTGGTACATGCTGAGAAGAATGAGCAATCAGATTATGAAATGGCTGAGGACATGGAGGGAGATGATAATGTTAATCTGGGAGAAAGTACTGGAGTTGAGACATTCAAAGTCGACAATGACCTCACCCGATATGAGCCAGTGTAATCTGCGGAATCCGATAAAAAAGGAAGAGGCGTATATGTTGATGAGTAGACAATTGTGTCCGATCCAAAGTTAGAGGTGGGGTTGGAGTTTAAAGACTCTATAACTTGTAAAAAGGCTATAAGAGAATATGTAATAAAAAATTAGTTCAACATAACATTCCCAAAAAATGATAAGGTGAGGTTAGTTGCGAGGTGTGCTACACCAAACTATTTTTAGAGATGTTATGCTTAGCTGATGTGGGATGAAGTTGGATTCAATTTGCGATCAGTTAAGGCTGACCATAATTGTATAGGTAACTATGGTTCAGGCCAGAAGACAATAACTCAGGAGTGGATTGCAAATAAGGTTAAGGAGAGATAGCAGTATAATGAAAAGTATACCCCTAAATAGTTGATGAATGATATTATGCGAGATACTGGTATATGCATTAGTTATAAAAATATTTGGAGAGCAAAATATTTGACATTAGATGAAGTATTTGGCTCATTTGAGGAATCTTTTAAGAGGGTCCTTTCCTTCTGTGTCACTTTGAAGAGGACCAACCTAAGTAGCATCATCGAGTATGAATTATTTCCGTATACAACCATTTTGACAGTTGTTCATGTATCTTAGTGCATGTGTGGAGGGATATTACTGAGGTTGTTGTTCATTGGTTTTCCTAGATGGATGCAATTTGAAAAGTATATATAAAGGAGTCTTGTTATATACTGTGGCCTTTGATGGAAATAATGGTATCATCCCTTTAGGAGTTGCTATGGTAGAGAGTGAATCCACCGAATCATTGGAGTGGTTTTTGACCCACCTGGACAGAGCAATTGAGGATGGTAACCATTGTTTTATATTCGATAGAGAGAAAGGACTTCTAGTAGCTATAAGTTTTGCATTTTTGTTCTCGGCACATCGTTATTGTATGTGACATTTGTATGTTAACCTAAAGACCTATAACTTTGGAAAGAGCAAAGCAGTTCGGGATAGTTTTTGGGGTGCTGCTTGGGCATACACAAGTTATAAGTTTGGAGAATATATGCAACAGTTATAACTCGCATCTGCTTAAGCATATCAATGGTTGTGTAGGGAGCCTCCTGAGCATTAGTCATGAGCATTCTTCTCGGACGATCTTCCTTGAAATAGTGTTGAGAATAACATTGTTGAGTCATGGAATAGCTTATTGCGGGATCTTCATCATCAGTTGGTGTGTGATTTTTTTGATGACATTAGGGTAAAGATGATGAGAATATTTGAGACATTAAACCATTAGTGCTTCTTGGAAGTTGAAAGTTGTACCAAGAATTAAGAAAATGTTGAATAAGAATAAACAACATGCAAGATGGGCCATTGTTAGGCGTGCTGATGTGAATGAGATGATGGGAGGCATAGTCTATATCTCAGAGGCAAAATATACTCGTGTAGATAGTGGCAGCTTGATGACATACAATGCCAACATGCGTGTGCAATTTTTCTGAATAATAGACTTGATCCCTTCAATTTTTGTTCAGAATATTTTCTTTGTTTGAAGTATCGTATTACATATGAGGGTGTCATCCATTCAATGCCTGATGCATGATTTTGAGATATAATTCCTGGTTGTACAAGTATAGCAGGTTGTCCCAAGGTTAACCGAAGACTGGGAGTGGATGAACCAGCTCAAAGTTCTCAGTCTCACACTGTACGATATACTAACTACAAGACTCTTGGACACAATAAGAGAAGTTGCAAGAATCCAACTACAAGAGATAGTATATTGAGATAGTGTATCTAGCTCTTTTTCTCAAATAAGAAGTAGACAAAAGATTCTTATTATGTGGGGAGCAAGACAAGGACTTAAGAGGTGAAAGTACTAAGGGGGATGTGCATTTTTTTCAGGTTAGTAGAATATTTTATTAACGTTGTTAGATTTTGATTATGCAAGTATGAAATTTTAATCTATTTATGTTTTCACTCTGTGGGATTCACAGGTGGATTAGTGAAGCATCTGGAGGTCTGAAGCAACTTGGATATCTTCCTAAAGTATTAGATTGCATTAGTCTGGAAGATTTTGCAAAGTTTTTTGAATTGTATCCCAAAGTTGTAATATGTTTAATTGGAACATGTTGTATTCAGTTATTCAGATATTCATGCATCTGTTCAACAGATGTATCACATATGTTGTTCAAGTAAGTAATACGATGGATTGTTTTATTAGCTTCGATTTTCGAATTTTATGTTTATACAAAAATTCTTCATACTATGTTTGAAGCCTTTTGAATCATCGAATGCTATTTGTCATCAAATGTTATTTGTCATAGCTTAGGGTGGTATGAAGAGGGCTTTTCACATTGAAGTGCATAGGAGATGCATCGGGGCACCTGAGGATATCGCCTTCTTTCAAGTCGAAATCCTCAGGTGCCCCATGGATTCGACTACCAGTGTCCAGCAGGATTTCATGCTTCTCAAGCCCAAAACTGATAAGTCAAGGCGCTTGGAAACATTTCTTCTAAGCTGAAGCCAAAAGGGGGAGGCACCTCCAATAATCTACTACACTTCAACTGATATCTCAAGGGGCCTTGTGGCATCGGCTGGGAACATCCAATGGGATATGTTGCATTTCAAGCCTGAAGCTGATATCCCGAAGCACTTGATGGGAAATCTTCTATCGACTAGCCAAATTTTTTAGGTGTCCGAACAAATCTACTTTGATTGAGCCAATATTGGAAGGCACTTGAGCATTTCAGCTACCAGTTTCTAGTGGAAATTTATTTATTCATGGCAGAAGCCAATTTCAAGAGCCGCTTGGTATATATCTTCTACGACATAGCTGATATTGTCAGGCGCCTTGAAATATTGGCTTTTACAAAAGTGATTTTCCAAGGCACCTTGTGACATCGGTTGCTACTGTCTAGCCGGATGTGACTGGTGTAATGAAGGAAGCCAATATCCGGAGGCGCCTGGGTATATCAGCTTCTTTGTGTAGGCGATGTTTTCAGGCACCTGAGGATTTTGACTGCAGATATAACTTGACACTTTTTTTTGCATTTCCTTTGTGTTTTAGAATCTTGATATGCTTCATATGATTTGCATAAATAAAAGCATTTTTTTCACATAAGTTTTTCTTAAAGGAAACAAAAATCATGTCAAAGTTATAATATTAGCAACAATTAACAAGTTTTGTACATCACACAACGCTATTCACTAATAGTTCCTGCTTTATGTGTTTTGAATATAAAAAAAAAATACATAACAGCCTTCCAAAAGCATCACAAAAGATCCTCACTACATCACTCAAACAAGTCCTTCCCCCTGAGTGCTAGCACCAATATCCTGAGGTGGCGGAATTGTGACTAGCTCTGCGAAGTCAAAAGTCGACTCTGAGGCCTGATTGATAAGGGCTGGATCCTGAGGTTGACCGGTAGTGGGAATTAGATGAGGTTCAGGTGTAGTTGTGTTGGCTGGTTGTGAAGAAGTAACAAATGGATGTGGAAGACCAAAATGAGAAAGCCATGAGTTTAGCTGTTGTCGAATGAGAATTTGGTCTTCCCTAATGATGCCGACCTCCGCTCATAATGCGTTGACTTCCTCAGATAGTTTATTGTATGCTGACATCGTCTATAACTAGGAGATGGCATGTGTGCACCCAAGGATGCCTAAGCTACTGTGGCACCTCTTTCTTCCTGTCTCCTCTCATCCTCTCCTTCCGTTCCTTCTTCTTCTGAATCTGAATTTTCATCTTCTTCCATTTCTCTTTCATGAAACTCATTCATCTCTCTCTTGTAATACGAAATTTTAATTTGCATACGCTCGAGTAGTGTTTTCCCAACCTAGTCCTTTTTGTGGATGGTCATATACCATGCAGCTTCTCCTTCTAACACTACTCTGAAATGCTGACAGACTTTCATGAGTCACATGCCAGATAGTACAATATGGTCATTCCTATGTTGCATGTAACCAAAGAAATAAAATAAAATCCTTGCGAGACTCAGCTTCTTATAATTTGCCAATTTCCATATGACATTTGTCTCAAATACATTTAACACTTTTATTCCTCCCAATTTGGGAATAATGGAAGCTTCTAGGATCTTTTTTATCATTCTATGTTCAATTGTCAGGTCCTGTGTCCTCATAACTCTATGAGTCGAGGTATACTTTACACTAGTTGCTCCAATGGATAACAACTCAAAAATCTCTTTTGCTTCTTTGTCCTCTTCTTCTTCCTCATGGGGGACTCCAAGAATTTCTGTTAAATGGCCCTTAGGAGTCACAACATTATAACTAAAGATTATGTCTACTCCCTTCACAAAGGTGAGGCTATGCTTTTCACTCTAGTTAAAATAGAATATTAAGACTAGTTCTTTGTACACTGGAGTTTCATAATCCAAAAGGTTTGTCCACCCTTGGAAGTTAAACATGGACTTTATATCAAGTATGCAAGAATCTAGAAAGTTGAAATCTATTTTCATAGGAATATGAATTGGTCTCCCTAACATGGTTGTATAAAACTGAAACTTCTTATTTTTCGCCCTAAAGTAAAATGGTGGCAAATCTCTTGAAATGAATTTAAGCATTGGAACTTTCTTCCATCCCACTTTTTCGAGCAACTTCTTAACATCAAACATATCTATTCTTCTTTTATCAACTCCCCTATTTACTTCTCACTCTTCTACATTCATTTCTTCCTCCTTGTTACTACTAGTATGTAAGGATGAAGAATGTGAGTCATTACCTGTAGTACTAGTATGAAGGTTTCTTAATTCAGAAGATGCAGGATAAGATGTAGGAGATGTTGCTACCCTCAAGGATAATGCTCCTCTCCTTGTTCTACCCCTTTTAACTTCACCTTCCCCTCTTTTAGGGTGTTTAGTTCCATGGGGAGGCCTGGAAATAATGACCTTAGGAGGCATTGAAAAGGCTTTTGATTCTGAGAAGGAAATGGAATGGAATTTCTGAATTTGGAGTAGGAGGTGAATAGAGTTGATTTTTGAGGTGCCTAAGAAAAAAGTTTCAAATGGGGTGGAAACGGACAATCATGCGCTTTTGTAGTCTTGAATCTTTAGGTGGCTCGAGCTAAGGCACCTAAGTATATCGGTTGCAATGCAGAAGATGTTATACTAGGTGGCTTGTGAAATTGGTTGCGGCCATCCAACCCATCATATCCCGTCAAAAGCTCACAGTCGATTTCATGGGGCGCCTTGCATTATTAGCTCATGTTCAAAAGATACTACACTAGGCCACTTGTCAATTCGACTACTGCTATTCAACCAGACTTTTTCCTTGGATGCTCACAGCCGATTTTAAGGGGCGCCTTTTGATATCGGCTGTTAGGAAGTCGATTGATCAAGGTGCCTAACTGTATCGGCTTCTTGGAAGCCGATTCACTAAGGCACCTGAAAGTATTGGCTGCGTTGCAGAAGATAAATCCCAGGCGCCTTGTGATAATAGCTTTCAGCATAAAGTGGCAAATGCATGATGCCACGGGGCGCATCGGGATATCACAGACGTATGCTAGTATGTTTTAGTTTATTTCGACATTAGAGAAAAGTATTATGAAATGTATATAAATTTAAAAAAGTACTTATATTTGCATATTTACAAGTGCGAAGAAGTTTTATGCTTTTGCACGAAGCACTTGTCTCATCACACCCCTATTTCATGCATTACAGGCGCATGTAATTGGGTGTACTATTTGCAAACTCAACCAAATAACATCATATGAAAGCATTAAACAGATGGGTACATAATATGTTATTTTACATGCTGCGAATATAATATAATTTCAACCAATTTAGGACCCATAGTCTACACTCTGATCAAAGTCATTGACTGAGAAAAAATTACATCTATCAGATTGAATAACTCCAAATTTTCTTACATTAATCCACAGATTTCACCAATGTATCTCATGATTCAAATAAAACACAACCCTGTACAAGACTGTTGGAGAAGAAAATTATCCTAAGACAGATTCAATTTCTTCATTTCATCTAATATCTTCAATACTGGAGCCTCTTTCTTTATTAGTTCAATATCTCTCTTCAAAAGCTCTAGTTTTTTCTTCAACATTGACACGTCATTGCAGACCGTACATGCATGTCCACTTGAACCCCCTGCGGTGACTCTCCCTTCAATAAGAATCTTATGTTTGTCTTCACTTGAACTTTCAATCTCATTATTTTCCACATATGCATTCTAAGTACAATACATATCACACCAATCAAAGAACCCATAGTCATACTTGCCTTTGCAAATTATTTTTACTTGTTAGTTTCATTAAATATATATATATATGAAAAAAAGTCATTCTTTAGTAAAAGCAATTCGAACCTTACCTAAATAGGACAACGGTAATATTATCGCTGAGGATTTTTTTGGGGTGCGTGATTGCAACATCAAACAGAGTCATCAACCACATTGATATGTAATTGGTGGATAATAAGGTGTGGATCTTACTGACATATCTCTATTTATATTTTTAGAAATAATCATTATTCAGTAAAAAGTACAAAATTGCATAGGAAAATGCAAATTTCCTTACCAGGCAATGGGAAGAACAACGAAGGGAGGAGCAATGTAGGTCGTCTGCCACTGGGAGGAAGTGGAGCCGTTCACCGGTAGAAGGGCACAGTAGGGAGAAGAGGAGGGGGCCATAGGGGGAAGAGGGGACAACAGAGTCGTTAGCCAGGAAAGCCACAAGTTGCAGATGAGGAGAGGAGGGGAGGTGGGAGTAGATCTTTTGCTGAAACTTGGGAGCATCCAGGGGGAGAAAGATGAGTGGGAGGAGAGAGGCGGGCGAGTTAGGGATTTTTTTTTTATTTTTTTTGGGGGGGAGGGGGGACAACTCTTGTATAGGGGGGAGGGGCAAAAAATCATTTTTTGGCTCCAGCGGCCGGACGGGGGGTAGACGGATTAGAAATGAAAGCTGAAAAATGGGGATGAATTTTGGATAAATGGAAATGTGGGGATGGATTTGAAAAAATCTCATTGTTGTATTAATGTGTTTACTCGTTGATTGTTGTGTTAGATCATGTCTAGCCATTGAATCAAGCCAAGGTTTTAAAGCCATTGAGGTTAGTAATTTCTTATTATTACATCATTTTAATTATGCTATTTTGATTAATTTAATACATAAGTGTTGGGTTTTTTATTATTTTATCATTTATCTTAAATTATTTTTATGCATTTTAGGTAATATATATTTTTAAAATTTTAAATATATATTTTAAAAATTTTAGATAAGTAAAATAATTATTGCATCATAATTATATCATACTAATGTCACTGGTTCAAATCAGTTTATTCCACCAATTGAATCGATTGAACTAGAACTAAACACTCAAACGATTCAACCTCTGGTTTAATTTTCTAAACATTAATCTAGATTTTTCTTCAATGACACATCTTAGTCAGATCCACATTAGCTTAGAAGGGGGAAAAGTTTTTCACCTTTTTTATTATTTTTTTATATTTTTTAATTTAATTTGATATCTTAATTACATGCTAATCATATTTTTTCATTATTGTTTATATTTTTAATGATTATTTCTTATTTTTGCATGAAAAATTTACATATTTTATCTTTATTTACTTATTTTTAATTATTATTATTATCATGTAATTTATTTTTTGTCCACTTTCATATACATATATTTTTTTCTACCCTTTTTTCTTATTTTCAAATTGAAGTCTATTATGTAATTCGTCATCTTAACTACTTATCAATCTTATTTTTTATCATTATTATCAATATTGTCAATTATTATTTTTTATATTTATATAAAAAACTTATGCATTGTATTTCCATTCATTGCCTCCTGCATTGCATCATTCTCGTTTTTTTTTTTTTTTTTTTCATTTTCAGTGTTTGTTTTTCCAAGCTCTTTTTTCCCGTTCGCGTAATGAGAGAAGCATTTCAGCTGGCGCGTTTCTCGAAAGTAAGCGGCATGAAGAAGCAGCAGCTCGTGAATGACCTCAAAATCCAATGAAGCCTAGCACTAGGCGGATTGCCATGACAGAGCGGGAACTTCCTCCTCAAATCCTTCGGCAACTAAAGCACCCCTCGCACTCTTCAAGCACCCAACGTTCCAACTGTTCCCGCCATCTTCCAACACAATCGCTCACTCCAGATTAACCTCTTCTGTGCTGCTGGATTTTAGAATTTACTTCAGCAACCAACAACAAGGGCATGAGCTGACAAAAAAAAATAAAAATAAATCTCTAACTTACAGATCAGAATCAAGAAGCGCCTCAATCTTGATTGATGACATCTCTAGCATCGCTCATCTCAGAACAAAATCCAACGGTGATAAGTCTCTTAGAAAAATGCAACTCCTCCAATCAAATCAAGCAAATCCACACCCAAATGCTCATAACTGGCCTCCTCAACATTCCTCTCTTCCTTGGCAAGTGCATTGCTTCCGTTGCCCTCAAACACCCTCAAAATCTCACCTATTCCCATCTCATTCTCTCCCACTCTCCAATCCCTCCAAACCTCTTCGCTTTAAACACCATGATCAGAGCCCACTGCAAGGGCCCCGATCCCCACTTCGGCTTCCATTTCTATCGCCAGATCCTGCATTCAGATATCATCCCTGACAACTACACCTTCACCTTCCTAGTCCGCACCTGCGCTGCCATTCCCTCATGCGGGGCCGGACCTGCTGTCCATGGCGTCGTTTTCCGGCGTGGCTTTGAAGCCGATGCGCATGTCCAGAGCGCGCTGATTTACATGTACGCTGAATTGGGCTCCCATGAAGCCGCCCGGAGGACCTTCTCCGAGATTGATTGTCCGGGTTTGGTGTGCCAAACGGCGATGGTGGGTGCGTCAGCGGTTCGCGGGGACATCGAGTTTGCAAGGGAGCTGTTTGATGAAATGCACCACAGAGATTTGATTGCCTGGAATGCAATGATCGCGGGGTATGCACAACATGGGCAGTCGAGGGAAGCCTTACATTTGTTTGGTTTGATGCAAACGGAGGGCCCAAGAGTGAACGAGGTGACGTTGGTTTCGGTCCTGTCGGCGTGCGCGCACTTGGGGGCGTTGGATCAGGGCAGGTGGGTCCATGCCTACATCGAGAGAAGCAAGCTCCAGATGACTGTTATTCTTGGGACAGCACTCATAGACATGTATTCAAAATGTGGAGACACGACAAAAGCTATGGAAGTGTTTTGGGGAATGAGAGAGAGGAATGTCTACACATGGAGTAGCCTGTTGAATGGGTTAGCGATGAATGGATCTGGTGAGAAATGCTTGGACATATTTGACCTCATGAACAAAGAAGGGATCATGCCAAATGAAGTCACCTTCGTTTCTGTTCTGCGTGGATGCAGTATGGCTGGATTGGTTGATGAGGGGCGGAAGGTCTTTGACTCGATTACTCATGTGTATGGGCTTGAGCCAATGCTTGAGCACTATGGTTGCATGGTTGACTTGTATGGTCGAGCTGGACGGTTGAGTGAAGCACTTGATTTCATCAAGAGCATGCCGGTCAAGCCTCATGTGGGTGCATGGGGGGCTTTGTTAAGTGCTTGCAGACTTCATAAGAATCTTGAATTGGGTGAGCTTGCACTGAGTAAGATTGTGGAGTTGGAGCGGAAAAATGATGGAGCATATGTGCTTTTGTCTAACTTGTATGCTCATACTAGGAATTGGGATGGGGTCAGTAATGTCAGGGAGGTGATGAAGGTGAATGGAGTGAGGAAAGAGCCTGGTTGTAGTGCTATAGAGGTGGATGGAGAGATTCATGAGTTCTTTGCAGGCGACAAAACACACCCAAGATATAAAGAGATTGAGGCGATGTTTGGAGAGATGCATAGGAAGCTGAGACTCGCTGGTTATGTGGCCAGGACAGATCAGGTGCTTTTTGATATAGAAGAAGAGGATAAAGAGGATGCTTTATCTATGCACAGTGAGAAAGTTGCTATTGCATTCGGGCTGGTTAGCTTGAGAGAAGGTGTAACTATAAGGATTGTGATGAACCTTAGAATCTGTAGGGATTGCCATGATGCTGCAAAAATGATATCTAAGATTTTCAATCGAGAGATTGTTGCCAGGGATAGGAATAGGTTTCACCATTTCAAGGATGGAAATTGTTCTTGTATGGAGTATTGGTGACAGTTTGATTTATTTAATGAAAATTACAGTCTTTTTATGTGATAATTGTGAATGCACCAGATTCGCACAGTTGCCATCACTGATTAATGTTTGCAGAAGATGAAAATGCATTTGGAAACCTGTTCTTAGATACTTATCAGCTTGACTAGTGTATGTGAAACAGATGGGCCGGAATTTTCAAATCACCTTGATTAAGGGACTTTAAACCATTTTTCGAAATATTCCAAAGCTAATATAAGACGTTTAAAGGCATGTTTGGTTTCAAGTTAAAGAGGAGAAAAAGTAAAAAGGTGTAAAAGAAGAGGCGAACATATCATAGTTCAGGAGTGATGTTAGTCAAAAAATAAAAAAGAGATTCAGCCATTACTTAGAAAGCTCTGAGGCACCAAAGCCAATGAAAATTTTCAAGTTTCGATTCAGATTGGCAACTTATTCTTCAATTCTGCCTGTCAAGCTGTATCATAGATCTTATATGCCTGTCAAGCTGCAATCCAACAGTTAGAAAAAGTTGAACTGTCAGAGTGTAAAATTATTATTTTTTGATCAATTTTTATTAAAGCTGGTTAATAAATTACTAAGTTTATTAAATTTTATTAATATTTTTCAAAGAATATTTAATTTTTTTAAAGTTCATGATCTTCAATGAGCTTTGGTAGACTTTAATATCCATTTATATTTTTAAATTTTTTACAGGCTTTAATAGACTTTAATATAACATTTATTAAAAATATTTTAACGCTCATTAAAGTTTATTAATATGCATTGAATCCTTCAAGCTTTAATAAACTTTAATAAAGTGTGTTAAAACCTATTAAAATTTGTTAGAATTTATTTAAGTTTTTGAATCTTTGACGAGTTTTAACAGATTTTAATATTTGAGTTTGCTAAAGATCACTAAAGTTCATTAATTCTATATTGGACTTTAATGAACTTTTATAAAACGCATTAAAAGTCTATAGATGTCTATTAAAGAAAAAGTTCACATATTTTTTAGTTTTTTTAAATTTCAAAATAACTTTTAGACTATATTTTGTCTGCATATCTATTATATTATTAACATTTATATAAAATTAAAAAATAACCTAAAAAACATAAATTGCTTATTTAAAAATTTTCAAAAATACCCATATATATATATATATATATTTCAGTAGAACATGTTCTAGTGAATCCTAACTCATTGAACTCTTAAGAAATCTATAAACATAATATTAACATTTGTATATTCGTCTTCAAAATCTTTTTAAACTCTAACCAAAGACCCTCGGATTGTGTGTTTTTCATGATTTACATCTCTTTTAATTGAAATCAAACTCCCTCTAGCTTTTCGCCGGCATCTTTGCTGTATATTGCCTCATGATTTTCGTTCAATAGCCGCCTATTTTGCCGGTCCACATTAACTGCCTTGTGTTCGACGATCCTTCCCATTTTGGATATAGACTACAATGATGAGGGGGGGTGGGGGGGGCGGGGTGGTGGGGGGGTTTGTAAAATACATCATGAAACTTTGCCTAATTACAAAATAATTACCTCTAGATTTTAAAATGTCACAAAACAACTCGACACTAGTGTTCATGAGGTAATTTTAGATATAGCATGAATTGAATGTACTTTATAGTTTTGAAATATATTTCATGTATTTAATATCTAAACTCATATATGAATGTTACTCTTGAAATTCATTTTGTAATATTTTGAAACTTAAAAAGTTTATTTTGTAAATACACAAATAATAGAATCTATTTTATAATTAAGGAGTATTACAAGGTCTATTTTACAAAAATCCTATAAGATGAGGTTGCCCAGTCTAGTCGGGTCGGGTTTGACATAAAAAAAAACATTTCTTTTAAATTTTTACATCATTAATAAAATAAAAAATATAGATTCCAAAATGTAGGCTAATCATGAAAGATCTATACATTTAGAATGAAATATATGGGTTAAAAGTTTAAACATTGTCTATATCATTTTTAAGACTTTTTAAAAATATATATATCTAACTAGTTAATCCGATTAGATATACCGGTTTAACCTTCGTTCCGGTTTTAATACATTGAAACCACGGCGCTACAACGCTTGGCTGCTGAAGGATTGCCGGATTGGAGGGTCAACTGGAACGTGGACCGCAACTTTAGAGCGGTGGGTAACATTCAAGCATTTATGGCTTGGCTGGCTACGTGGAATGGATTTCTTGGAAAATTTCAATGCCTTGCTTGATCGATTTAACATGTACTTCTTATAAAAATTCTCTTTTTTCTTATTCTATTTTTAGGTCATTAGATTTTATTTTAATCTTATTTATTTTAACCCAATCCATGTAAAGACGAGATTATTTTCATTTTATTTTAAAACCATTTATTTGTTAAATAGAGATATGGTGTATAATTTTTTATATTTATGTTTGAAATAGAAATTTAATAAAATTATTTATGTCAATTTTTCTAATTATTTCAGTTGTCTTAAAAAACACCTTAGACTAGGGCTTATGAAAATAATTTGATCTTTTATTTATTATTTTAGCATTTCAATCTTAGCATAGACAAATACGTATAATAGCTTTAAGTCAATTAATTTATCTAGCCATATCAAATACTATCTAATTATTTCAGCCCTTTATCGATTTCGGTTTCATCTGCTTATCAGCCACCACCAATAAACTTCAGCAAACAAGCCCCAAATTAGTGTAGCTTCGTCAAACTCCAATGCTTATTCTATTTCAATTGCTTAGGGTGTGTTTTGAAACATGTTTACACCTTTTTTAAAATAACGTGAAATATTAATTATCTTTAATAATTTTATTCTTTATTATTGTTTGGGAAATTTCCAAACAGTATGCTGATGAAGCTTTCGAGATCTCCCCTCCTTGATCCTGCAAGACCAGAACACAAATCAGAGGACGCCGGGGGTGTTCCCGGCGTGAACACTCCGACGCTCAAGTTAGTATACGGGACTTTTTAGGAGGAGGATGGAATGAGGACGAGTCAGTTCGGTTTGGGGATGCATACCTGGTCCGTATTTATAGATGAGAGAGGGGTGCAGTCGGGAGTCTTGCGATTTGGTATGCAGGGCGGACTAGAAAGTTTACTTAGAGGAGGGATCCTCGGGATGTATATCCTATCTTTCGGATTTCACGGGATTTGGGGGAGGTTCCCAGAAAGGATAATACTCTGACGTGGCGAGTCGCCAGCTTGGCAGCTGGCATGTGTTAGAGTTCCCTAACACTAGTCCCCCCCTTTTAAGAGTGTGTGGAGTGACCGTTTCCTTGCATTCTATGCGCGAGTTTATTCGAAAATATGCCTCTCTTGTATATTCATCTGACGGTGGGGTTGAAAAGACTTTGGCGGGTCCGTTCCTATGCTTCTGGAGGGCATTTTTGAAATTCGAAGGTCGCCGACTTTTACGCCGGTTGCCCTTCCTTGCCTACGTGGCAGAGCCTTAAATGCGTTTTTGAATTTCCGAAGGTCGGTTGTTCTTCCTTGCCCACGTGGTGGGGCCGTATAAGCGATTTAACTTAACGACGACTGGTTTCTAGTTTTTGTGCTGGAAACCAGCCGTTTCTTCTTCTGGTTTGTTCGTTTGTTGTCTGGTTTTCCACAAAACCCTAGGTGGTTTTGTGGGAAATGTTTATTTAAGACGCTGCTCGCGCAGGTGAGGCGGGTCATTTTCTCCGTCGGGACAAGCATTCTTTCTCTTTCTCCTTTCTGTCGTCTTCGTCTTCACGCCTTTTCTGTTTCTATGGCTGTCGAAAAATCATTTCCCTGGGTTTCTGAGGCTGTTGTAGCAGCCTTCAGACTTTATTCTCTTCCTCCCACTATGAGTTGGGAGTTCCCGGATTCCTCTGCCCTCCCGTGGCATCCGCGGGAGGGTTACATGTCAGTTTCCTTGGGTTCGCTCAAGGTAGGATTTTGGCTGGATCACAATCATTTTATTTCTTCCCTTCTTCGTAACTATAACCTTTCCCCCGGTCAACTGGTCCCCAACAGTTGGCGCTATGTCATGTCCTTTTGTCGCTGGGTCCATCAGCTAGAAGAGGTATCCGT
>JAYJMB010050129.1:0-29446 GCA_036873735.1 Pouteria campechiana
TCTTGTTGAGTAATAACATCCCAAAGGATAAAAATGGGGTGGAAATGATCTCTCCTTTGCTTGAGAATTTTTCCCAAATAATTTCATTGGGATTTGATAGAAGATGGGGCATGGGAGAAATGGTTTGCTTGTTCTCTCTGGTTTGGCATGAGAAGAGAGGGAGAAAATGGGGTGGGGATGTCTCTTGCTTAGGGTTATTTAGGTTTAGACTTGGTGCTCCACAAGGATATGCCACACTATGCAAACACAACTCTATTTAATCTCGTCCTTAATTTTTCACCAGATACAGCCTCTGTAATTGGAGTATATCTTTTTCATATGATTTGGAAATGATATGATTTTTGATGAATTGAAAAGATACCTTAAATATGTATAACTTTTATGTTAGAAAAATTTCCTAAATCATCCCACAAATATGTCAAAAAATTAATTATAGTGGCCCAATAATTCACACCATTACTTTTTAGCAATTTAGAACAGTCTTACTATTTTGATCATAATTTCTTCATCTGATATCAAAATTATATGATTCTTGATTTTTTAGAAATATGATCTCAAGATATACAACTTTTATGTAGAACACTTATTCTAATTCATCCATTATATATGTCAAAACAATTGAACACAAATGACCCATTTTCAATATTCAACATTTTCTTAAAATACACTTATATAGTTTTAAGATTTTCTCAATCTTTCCTTTATTTAATTTCATCATTTCCACTAATTTTCATATGATTTTACTACATAAATTTTACCCACAAAATGTAATAATTTTCTTACATAATTAAAATGACATCATGTAATTATTAAAAAATATATACATTCATTTCCATCTTAAATTTGCATCATGTCAAAAACTTTTCTAAACTTCCCATGTATTTACTCATGCATTAAAATCATAATTTTTCTCATTAATTAATCATCAAATACCTAACATTTGGGTTTATCAATTGTAATTTAATCATAACATTATTTCACATGTACATATTAAATTCAGCATGCACCATTTTATATTGAATTTCACAAATTTTCCTACTCCAAATTAAAATTTCAATTTTACTCACTGCATAAAATTCAAAATTACAAATGTTTAATAGTAATATATAATTTAACACAACCAGGTGTTATGGATTGTTATGAAAAGAAAGTACTGTTACTTGGAGATAATTCATTCTCTTATCTTTCTCAATTCTTTTTCTTTCTGAATCATGTTCAAGATAATGTTTCTAATTTCTTTTAGTTCTATTATGAGATAAACTTTTTGGTCTAGGGGAATGATGTAACTGAATTATGAATATTCAATTTTATTCTTTTTAATTCAATTCCATGTTTATATATTATCTATGTTGAGTATTTAATATGAGTTTAATACTTTTTATAAAGTATGCTAGCCCTTTATACATGATTTGATATTCAATTTGAGGCTGAGAAGAAATAATTAAATTAGACCATGGTTAAATACCATAAGATTTTCATGATGATAGAGATATCCATGAGGCTTATTTAACACTATGAATTTCTTGGTCCTAATGCATCTTGGTTAGTTCAAAATTTTCATAAAGATGTAGGAAATTTGCTAATTGAGATAGATTATTATGACTTGAGAAAGAATAATAATTACAAAAGAGAAATTCATTATCAAAATAGAAGTAAACATTGATTGATTAAATTAGATGAGAACTGAATAGGATTAATCTAGTGAACTCGAAAAGCCTACATGTCTGGTGGTCAAATTATAATTCCTCACAATTGCATGGGTGTACAGCAATACTGTATGCTTAGCAAGGGTCGATCCCATAGAGAATTGATTAAATAGATTTAATTAAATCTAGTTATTGAACTAAAACTATCCTAAAAAAAATTATTCTAGACTAAGTAAATCTAAGTATGAAGAGAAATAATGGAAAACAATGATAGTGAATAATGCAAAAGAGATTCACGGGTTGCAAGAGTCTAGGGATCCGATTTCACCACTCAATGATATCCTATGTTGTTGGGATGATCGATTCAATTCATTATCTTGGGTTCATTTCATCTAATATATGATTATTACCTTTAGGCTTCCAAGTTTAAATAAAGTATTTTCTCCTATTCCAATTACCTATGGTGTGTCGTGTAATTGA
Organism: Pouteria campechiana; assembly: GCA_036873735.1. Lineage (NCBI taxonomy): Eukaryota > Viridiplantae > Streptophyta > Magnoliopsida > Ericales > Sapotaceae > Pouteria > Pouteria campechiana. The sequence goes on from JAYJMB010050129.1 coordinate 2,127, forward strand.
GATTGAAGAAGAGCCTTAGTGGACTAAGAAGAATAATTTAGCATATGGCATCTACCTTAAGTATCTACTTATTCATTCAAGAGAGCTTTTAAAACATGGTTTAGCATATGGCATCTACCTTAATAATGTTTTCTCAGATAATTAATTCTAATTCATAAAATTAATGATTAAACAATTAAATAAGTCAGATGACTACATTAAAAATAATGAATAAAATAAGATAAAATTAAATTGATAAACTAACAATCCCAATTGACAAAGAATATTGAGGAGGGCTATATCTTCGCCCTAGAAAAAGAAAATTTGGTCATGCTAAAAATAAAAATAAATCTCTTCAAAATATGTGTGTTGCAAAACTTCTAATCCCTCCCTTGCTCCCTTGTAGAACTTCTCTCTCAGAACCTCTATGCACCAAACTCTACATATGAAGAGAAATAATGGAAAACAATGATAGTGAATAATGCAAAAGAGATTCACATGTTGCAAGAGTTTAGGGATCCGATTTCATCACTCAATGATATCCTATGTTGTTGGGATGCTGGATTCAATTCATTATCTTGGGTTTGTTTCATCTAATATACGATTATTACTGTTAGGTGTCCAAGTTTAAATCAAGTATTTTCTCCTATTCCAATTACCTATGGCGTGTAGTGTAATTGAGATTGAAAATTCATGAAGATCAGAACAGCCTTAGTGGACTAAGTAGAATAATTTAGCATATGGCGTCTACCTTAAGTATCTACTCATTCATTCAAGAGAGCTTTTAAAACATGGTTTAGCATATGGCATCTACCGTAATGATGTTTTCTTAGATAATTAATTCTAATTCATAAAATTAATGATTAAGCAATTAAACAAGTCAGATGACTAAATTAAAAATAATGAATAAAATAAGATAAAATTAAATTGATTAACTAACAATCTTAGTTAGCAAAGAATATCAAGGAGGGCTACATCTTCGCCCCAGAAAAAAAAATTTGGTCATGCTAAAAACAAAAATAAATCTCTTCAAAATATGCATGTTGCAAAACTTATAATCCCTACCTTGCTCCCTTATAGAACTTCTCTCTCAGAAACTCTATGCACCAAACTCTATCTCCATAAGTACTAGAAATTGCTTCACAGTTACACTTTTGTCATGTTCTACTGCTTTTGATAGGTTTTGACATCTTAAATAGCAATTAACTCCATTCAGTGTAATATTTATTGAAATTTTAATATGAACACATAAAATCACACCAAAAGAGGATTTGAACATTGTATAAGTAGAGAGAGATGATAAAGCTAAGAATAGCCTCTACTGTGCAATGTCGCCTTTTGAGTTTGAAATTATTTTTGTGTGTGATGTAGCAAAGGAGATTTGGAACAAAATAAATGTAACACAGGAGGGTACTAATTAGGTCAAAGAGACCAAAATTAATATACTTGTACAGGAATATGAAGCCTTTCGTATGCATGATAATGAAACAATATCAGAATGTTTGGAAGATTTTAAAAGATCACTAATGGGTTGAAAGGTCTTGGAAAAAAATATGAAGAACCTAAAATAGTGAAGAAGATCTTGAGATCTTTGTCAAGGTAGTGGATGGAAAAGGTCACAGCTTTCCAGGAGGGAAGAGCCTAGACAAAATAAAATTTGAAGAGCTTATGGGTTCACTCATGACCCATGAAGTTCTAATGAAGCAAAGAGCTCTAGAAGAACCAAAAGGAAAGAGAACAATAGTAGTGAGATCTGAATTAGAAGATGAATCACAAAGTGATGCTTCAATAAGTGGAGCTGAGAATGATGATGACATACCAATGCTAAGCAAAAGATTCAGAACCATGTTCAAGAGGGAAACTAGAAGTAATTCCAGAACTGCTACAACCGTGACAAACCTGGTGACATAAGTTATGACCGCCAAGAGCCTGACAAGAGACATGGGTAGTAATACAACAAAAATCCCAATTCATATTCTGAAAGAAGAATAGGAACAATAGCAAATAAAAAAAAATGAAAAGAAGAAAAAGGCATATGCTTCTTGGGAAGCTCTAGAAAGCATACTACATAAAAGCACAAGTGACAATGAGGATGAACATGAAGCAAAATTTAGCAAATTGTCACCTACAAAAGGAAATTAAGGAGAATGCCACATAGAAATCAGCTTTATGGGCATAAAAAAAATGAAGTAACTTCTGAATTTGAATTTCAAAGTTTCTTGATGAATTAGAAAGTTTGTATAAGATTTTAATGCTTTAAAAGCTAAATACAAAGAGACAAAGAAGGATCTATTAAAAGTTACCAATGAATGCTCCAAGTTAAAAGATGAAAACAACAAGCTCAAGAGTGATCAATGCACCATTTGAGAACTTGAGCAAGTTAAGGTAAAAAACAAAAACCTAACACAGACCTCAACCGCCACCTTATTTAGAATGAAACTAAAGAGGAAAGGTGGTCAACAATATAAGAAAAATAAATATAGTTCTAGAAGAAAATAGAGGACAAAATAGACCATGGTTTGGGTTCCTAATATAGTTATAGATGCAGTAAATGCAATTCAATTTCCTAACATTAGATAGTGGCACCTAAGAAGCAATGGTTACTAAAATTTGTTGCTACTAACTCACCTGGACCCATTGCCAAATGGGTACCAAAGATTAAAGTTGGACCTTGTTGTTGTAAGTGTGTCTGAGAGCCAAAAGAAGCAACATATAGTACATTGACAATGGTTGCTCAAGACACATGGTAGGGGAGAAGGAGTTGTTCATTGAACTGAAAGAGAAATGTGCATGAACAATAACCTTCGAAGATAATGGGAAAGGTAGAGTGGTTGCGATTAGTAAGGTTGGACAATCATTCTAGCATAAATGTGTCATTTCAATGATAAACAAAACTTGATTAAAGATTATGTACTAATGGTTATTGCTAAGAATTTAGCATTCAAAATCAAGTTGCAGGCCTCATAGACAAAGGGACACAAAGAAGAATCAAAAGATATTCCAAGGTGTCAATTTGTCTGACTGGAAAGATATATACCTTGGGCAAATGTAGAAGCAAGAGACAAAGTACTGCTACGGTCAAAGCTCAAATGAAGAGGAATCAACCGAGTCACTGTTTGTTTGTCAAAGTGAAGATTATCTTTGATGAATGTAAAGCCATGAGCATACAATAGACTTCATTTGTCATAATTGAGCCAAAATGGAATAGCTAACCAAACCATTGATCATCTGTTAAAACAAATAAATGTGGAGCAACAGAGTTCATCTGCACCTAAACAATTCATCTGTCACTTACAATGGACAAGCCAATAGATGAACTACTGGAAGGATGATTCATTTGCGCTTCTACACTTTGTTATTACCTACAATAGATAATCCAATAGACAAACTACTAGACAGATAATCCATTTGTGATTCTATAATTTGTCTATCACTTGCAACAAACAAACCAACAAACAAAATGCTAGAAGCATGATTTGTCCATGCCTTAATATTTCATTTGTTACTTACAATAGACAATCTAATAGATGAACTACTAGGAAGATGATTCGTCTATGCATCCACGATTCATCTATGACTTGCAATGGACAAACCAAAGATGAAGTGCTAGAAAGATAACTCGTCTACACCAACTAGATTTGTCTACTCCTTACCATGGACAAACTAAAAGACAAAAGTCTAATGGATAGCTAGATAGATACTTTATTTGTCATAAGCAAAAAAGAGCAATGGACAAACTAAATCATTGGTCTTTGTCCAACATTAATGAGGCTCTTTCCATATTAATGAAAGAATCAGCCATTACAGAAACTCTTCGATTGATAGTTTTTAAGAATCAGGAAATCATCTTTGTCAAGGTCAATGCTATAGGCATTCTGGTAGACGAGGATTAAGCAGAAGTTAGAGAGTTCAAATGTGCTAATCAGAATGGTCTTCTGTCATTAATGGAGTTCATCTACCACCAACAACTGGAATTCAAAGCAGTTATAAATGCAACATCATTGGATCAAGAAGTGAAGAAGAAAATTTGAGAAAAATATTCAATCCCCTCTTGAGAGCATTTACTAAATGAGTCAAAACCTTTTACATCTTTCAAGAGTCATGACCCTTATTTTCAAACCTTTCTCAACTTTCTTTGAAGGCTCCCAACCATCTTTTGGGAAGATCATGTACTTCTAAATTTAATCTTCAAAAATCTTCCTTTGTGCTTCTTATGAAGTGTCTGCATAAGTGCTTTAACTTTTGATATTCATTACTTGTAATTTCTGTAAGCAAGTAGTAGAGGCTAGACTTAAGAAGAGTTTTGGTTGTCTAAGTGTAGACAAGACCCATTTATTTACACCCCCCTAGAGCTATAATCTAGAAGAGTGCTAGGAGCACTATAATTACACCCCTAGATTTGAAATCTAGAAGAGCACTGGGAGCACTATGATTATGCCTCGTAAATTTAGAATCTAGAAGAGTGCTAGGCGTGCTATAGTTATGCCCCCTAGAACTAGAATCTAAAAGTGTGTAGGATGCACTCATTGTATTTCTACTATTAGAGATTGTGGAACCCAAGACACTAAGAGGAGAGTGTTCTTGAAAGAGTGGAGTAGAGTATTTACTTGAACCACTATAAAAATCCCTATATCTTATTAATTTGTGCATTGATTGACTGATTGGATTGACTGCTAGAGAGATGGTTGATCTTAAAGAGGTTTAGCAAAATTTTAAGTACCCAATTCACCCCTTCCCACTTGGGCATTTGCCTAAGCTTCAGGACCAATAAGTGGTATCAAAGTAGACTACATAAAATACTTGTAGTGATCTAATGGAAAACCCATAATCTTCTTCTCAGATATTCACCAAAGGGCAATCGTCTACCTAACCACCCCTATTTGATGAAACCAACTTTGCTTACTAGAAGTTGAAGATGAAGCAATTTATTATAGCCAATGATGTGGAATCATGGAAGGCCATTGAAAGAGGAAGCACTATTCTCACTATTAAAATAGGTGGATGGACCAAAGAGGAGGCCACCTCAGTCCAAAATAATGCAATGGATATGAATTCTTTGTTCTGTGGACTATCTTCAACTGAATTTGATAGAGTAACCTCTTACACTGCTACAAAAGGTATTTGGGATAAATTAGTATCTATATATGAAGGATCCTCACAGGTCAAAGGAACTAGAAGGAATATATTGATTGGAGAACTGAAAAACTTTAAGATGAAAGAAGTGGAGAGCATATTGAAATGTATGCTCATTTTTCAAAAATTCTAATGCTTTGAAAGGTTTGAAAAAAGAAGTCAAAAAATCTGAATTGGTAATGAAGATACTAAGGGCACTACTAGAATCCTAGAACTAGAATATCATAGCGATAGAGGAAGCAAAGAATCTGAATGTGCTTCTCGTAGATGATCTCATCAGCTCACTGATGGCACATGAGCTGATCAGAAGTAAGAGAGAGGAACCAATGAAGTAAAAGAAAGTATTGCTCTCAAGGTTATGAAGGAGAGCAGCAGTTACCCTGCATGACAATCAATCTTAAGATGATATGGCCATGTTAGTCAGAAACTTCAAAAGCAGCAAAAGCAACACTTCAAAGAAATAGCCTAAACAACAAAAGAAAATGGATTAAAGAAAAAAAGATCTCCCCACATACTATAGATATGTAGAGGAATCGGACACATGTCTCTTGAATGTCGAAATGAATAAAAGTGAACTTGAATGAGATAGATGAAAGAAAAGAAAAGAAATATTTCAAGAAGTCATCAAGAAATAAAGCTAGAGGTATGTACGTGAATAATAAAGACTCCTTGGGCATAAGTTCAAGGGAGAAAGGCGATAATGAAGTTGGATACCTCGCAAGAATATACTACATGGCCCATATGGAAAATGAATTAGCAGATCAAATCTCCTTCAAAGAGCAATGCCAACTAAGTTGGAGACGGAGGTAAACTCTTATTACTCTATAGTTCTGACTCTTCAAGCATGAATAGTACTTATGTCAAATGCAAACATTTTGATGAGTTACAGCAATCATAACTCTCTCTTTTCAGTGAGTTTGAATCACTTGGCCAAAAATTTACTCAAAAGAAAAAACACTTTGATGCAACCATCAAAATAAATTCTATTCTGGTAAAAAGAAATCTATCTTTACAAAAAAAGGATGGAAATCTAAAGAAGGAGATAGAGACATTAAACATTTTGTTGAGTAAATTTTTCAATCTAGGAGATTCTGTCGCCAAGTTCATGAGAATAATTGGTCAAAATAGTAAAAAAGGACTTGGTTGTGAGCACTCAAATAATTAAAATTCACAAAAATTTGCTGGTTGGTCCAAGGGTATGAACCTTGTAGAAGAAAGAAAAAATTGTCCAAACATTAGAAGGTTCATAGGATATCCCTGGGTAAAGAAACCAATGGAATATAATGCATCAAGCAGGGCTATTTCTGTATTAAAATTGGATATAAAGTGTATGATTGCTATATCAAAAAGATGTGAGGAAAAGGTGCAAAAATGATATGAAAACCAAAGGATTATGCACAATCTTCTAGCACACATAATTCCACTAATACCATTGGAGTCAATACTTGGGTACCAAAAAGGTAAGAATTGAAATAAGAAATTGTTCAAAGAATTGAAGCTACTAAATGGAGAAATAGTTGCATTCAGCAACAATGACAAAGATTTCTTCAAGGGGATATGTAAAATCTATGGCTTATTCAATGCATGCATAGAAGATGTATTATATATAGATGGACTCAAGCACAATCTGCTAAAATTATGTGACAAGGTGCACAAAATTGTGTTTGAACCATTTGCATGTAAGTATTCAATATAGAGAATAACCTATTGTTCAGCGGAAAGAGGTATGAAAATATTTATCTGGTATAGTTAGATGACATTGTTGGAAAATTCTTAATTGTAGTCAAAGATGACCCATGGATATGACCTAAAAGAATGTGACACATCAATATATCAAATATTAGATCTTTGTGGAAAAAAGATCTCGCCATTGGTCTACCTAAACTGAATTATGACAAAAATCAAATAAGCAAATTTTGTTAGTTGTCAATACAGACCATTGTGTCCTTCCATCCCAAAAATGAGGTATCCACATCTAGACCTCTGGAATTATTACATGTAGATCTCTTTGGACCATCAGATGTTATCACCCTTGGAGGAAAAAGATATGTATATGTCATCATGAATGACTACTCTAGATTCACATGGGTGATTCCTTAACTAGCAAAGATGAAGCATTTTCAATATTCTATAAATTTTCAAAGGTAGTTTAAAATGAGAAACAACTGTCAATTTTATATATCCATAGTGATCATGGTGGTGAATTTAAAAATAGAAAATTTATTGACTTTTATGATGAAAAGGAATTCACCATAGTTTCTCATCCCTAAAATCTCCTAACCAAAATGGAGTTATGGAAAGAAAGAACTGGATAATTTAATAAATGGCAAGGACCATGTTGAATGAGAGTAAAAGATCCAAAAGATTCTAGGGAGAAGCAGTAGGTACATCTTGCCATATATTGAATAGGGGTACCATTAGAGCAATTTTAAAGAATACCCTATATGAGGTTTGGAAAGGAAGGAAACCCAATATCTCATATTTCATTTTTTTAGATGCTTATGTTATGTGCTAAACAATAAGAAGGATAAGCTTGGAAAGTTTGATCCAAAAAGTGATGAAGCTATCTTCCTTAATTACTCTTCTAATAGTAAGGTATTTAAAGTATATATTAAGAGAACACAGGCTGTAGAAGAGTCTATACATGTTAAATTTTATGACCCAAATGTAACCCCGAGAAAGGAGTGTGATAGTAATGCAGATGAAGCTACAACTAATATGAAGAAACTCAAATTGAAAGATCAAAAAGATGCCACAAAATATGAAGATATGCAAAATTCAGACAATGAGGAGGAGGTAAGTATAGGTAATGTTCCCTATCAACCTCCCATTGATTTAATGTTTATTAGTGCCCATCCTAGAAAATAAATTATAGGTGATGTCTATGATGGTGTCTAAACAAGAAGGTCCATGCAAAACATTTATGGTCATTATGATTTCATTTTTATAATTAAGTACACTTGCATTGATCAAGCCTTAAATGATGAAAACTGGATCATTGCAATGCAAGAAAAGCTTAACCAATTTGAAAGGAACAAAGTATGGGAATTAGTTCCAAAACCAAAGAACATTGATGTAATTGGAACTAAATGGGTATTAAGAAACAAACTAGACAAAAGTGGATTGGTTGTAAGAAACAATGCATGACTAGTTGCTAAGGGGTACTCCCAAGAAGAAGGAATTAACTTTGAAGAATCCTATTGTTGAAGTTATATTATATATGATTTTGATGATAACAAAACTTGTATTAAATTAATAAACCTGTATGCTTAAATCTTTAATGATCATATATATGGTTATGAATTAATAATAATTAATTTAATACAAATATTTAAGTGTGAATGTTAAATTAAATAAGCATACAATCTTTACTTTATGATGCGCACATCATAAATATTAATCTATACTACATAAATTTGCTAAATCATATTAATCACCATAATTACTTAAGCTTTCGTATTATGCATTTAATAGAGATGTATATTATCCTTGCTCTGCAAAATATCACAATCACATACATTCTGATATTATATGAAAGATAACAACGTAGCAAGTGCAAAAATGTTCAAGTGCAGGATAATAATTATCTACAACAAACTGCTACAACTATCTGCCACATTCTAAAGGAGAGAAAGCAGAAGACAAGCAACAAGAAAGGTTGCAGTTAAAGCTTCCACGAACAAGAGCATAGGAGAAAAATAAGGCTTTAAAGATGTGCTACAACAAGCTTGTGTTGTCTGTCAACCTCAATGAGAAAATGTCAACAGACAAATAAAAAACAAGAAGTTAAAGAAGAAGCCAAGATCAGAGTGCTTATATTGCATTCGAGAAACTCAAACCACTCATACTTGATCTGATCAAGTTTGTCCAAGATAAAGCACAAGAATGAAGAAGTAACTCAATAGCTTGGTAGATAAACAAATGAAGAAAGACAAAGAAGAAATTGCCACCCAGACAACAATACAAAAAGTGAGAAGATTGGATTTGTTTAAGGATAAAATGGCAATATAAATATAGAAGGGAGTACAACTTCAGCTGAGCCAAGATAAACAGATCAAGATTGAAAGGACAAGGAAGTTGCTCGAACGAAACCCTTCAATTGCTCGAAGTGTGTAGAAAAGTTAAAGAACTTTACCTTATTTTCTGATCAAAAGGTCATCTGTTACGATAGACAAAGTTCAAACAAAGCAGAAGATAAACAAAATACTACATAGTGAGCATAGATGAAGCCGAATAGACAAAGAGCTACTTGGATCAAAATAGGCCACAATAGACAAAGGCATGATCATCTACAACTCATGACAGATAAATGCGACATACAAAGTATTTTATCCAAGACAAAGCAAACCACAATTCGTCTATCGAATGCCACACTTTATCTGTTCGGGAAAGTTGAAGTAAGCTTTGTCTGGCACCTTCAATAGACAACAAGGAACAAAAGAAGAAAATCACACTTCGTCTATAAGTGCAAGACTGAGCGAACTTCATTTGTCATGTCCAATAGACAATGAAGAACAAAGGAAGCATATCCTACTTTGTCTATTTGTATTAAGGGAACTGTTTGTGAATTGATCAGCACATCTTCATCAACATTATTTAAAGTTAGTCTGTTATCTTTAACAGACAAAGCATATACACGAAGGATTGATTAACAGAAAAATCTTTTGGAGGAATTGTGGCAGACAAGGAAGTGTTTGTCTATCAGTCAATGTAACTTCAACTGCATTAAAGTTCATCTTCTACTTAAACAAACAAATCACTCTTATAAAAGTTCAACTGACAAACAAACCTTGGAAGAATTCATTTTCAACTTATGGCAGACAAATGCAGATAGAGAGAGGTTGTGACTTGTCAAAAGAAAATTGATTTATATGACTAAGCATACAAATGCCATCTGTACTCGAGCTGTCATTGTGAAGACTTATACAAGTTACCATTTCAAGCAATAAGCGGCGCTACAAGACTTTCAAAACCTGTAATGAGTTAAACAAGGAACACATTTTCATAGCTCATCCTCCTCCTTGAATGGCGTTGTAGTAGCTCGAGGCAAAACAAAAAGACCTGGACTTCAAAGGCAGAAAATTCAAATAGTCTCATTCATTCAATGCAGCTCTTGTCTCTGCATTGATTGGCTTCCATCTTCTCTAACAGTTGACAATATGAAGAAGCTAGTTAAGGGAAAGAGGGAAGGATGATTTGGTGGAGGTGAAGGAACTCATTTCCAATGAGACTTATCTTATGAAAATCCTTCCACCTATGGCCAAAAGCTTAAACCATCATCTATCCTTCTTGAGCATAAACCTTCATATCCTTATGGCTATTATCATTACATTATGGGAAGATCTTTTTGTATTAAATAAAGTTAAGGGAGAGAGCATATCTTCTCCTGTGCTTCATTATAACACTTTGTAAAGTGTCAATTTTTTGGTAACCTTGAAACTAGAGAGTTCGTGGTGAGCTTAAGAAAACCACATGGTATGAGTTATTGGTGAATTCAGGAAAACTATCAAGTTTGCTAGTGACCTTTGAAACTAGTGAGTTTCCGGGTGAACTCGTAAAACCAGAAGGGTGTCAAAAATACTTGTTTATACCCCCTTGGAGCTGGAATCCAAAAGAAATGTTAGGGACACTTATGTATTCTATTGTACAGGGTATAGTGGAACCTAAGGCATAATGAGTTGGTGTCCTTGGAAGAGTGGATGTAGGGATGGGGTCCTAAACCACTATAAAAATCATCTCGTTTGTGTGTATGTTTGTTCATTTGCTTTATTCTTCACGCATTTCATTATTTCTATTATTCATCTTACGCCACACCGCACACAAGCACGAATAGAGGGAAATGATACAATAGGAGTTAAGCAATAGATTTTTATTTACCTAATTTGCTCCTCCCCTCTTGGGTTAAGCCATCCTACGAGAGTCCTACAAGTGCTATCAAAGCAAGCTAGATAAATAATTCTAGTGATCCGTTTGGCTTACCCAACAATGCCATCCTCTTTGTTCTTTAAAGAGTAGTCCATCTCCTATCTTTAGATTTTTGATAGATTAAACTTGATATAATGGAAAAGAAAATTGGAAACATTTATTATGGCCAAATGATTTTCATCTATGAAAAATTATCTATATTAGCATAAGCGACGATGAAACAAGAATAGAGTTGAAAATATTGAAAACTCTCTATATGCTCTCTGTCCCACCATTTGTAAGGATTTCTTAGCTTATAGATTAATATGAGACAAGCAAGAGATAAATTATTAAGGAACAAAAATACTTGGCACTCACACACCACTTGTCTTATTATTTAAGCTAACTTGAGTGCAGGAAATTTATAATAGGAGCAAATGATCTCCTGAAGAAGAAGAAGAAAGAGAATGAAGACTTGGTCTAAAGAAACAAATTAAACACATCTTTACTAAGCCACTGCCTTTAGAATATTTTTGCGACATTAGAGGAGAATTAGGCATGACCAATGTGCACATCTAAGAATGAAATTTTTAATGTTTATATGCCTAAAGTCGGATAGCTTTTGATTTGTTTTCAATAAGGCTTGACTTTATCTCAAAACAAAGAAGTTATTTCTACATCACATCTTCTCAATCATTGTTTTGGAGGTTAAGTACACCTCTTTTTCTTGCCAAAATTAATTTATAGCTATTCACATCACATCAAAATCTATTTTTGACACGATCGATTCCTTCTTTCTTGAAATATCATATCAACTACCTAGTATTGTCCCTACATCAAGTCTATTTTAACCCTTGACTAGCAATCCCTCCCTGCATCACACAGATGAAGCAACTCAGGGAAGGTAGTTTAGGAAGAAGATCTAGAAGGAAGACCAACGAGTGGTTGAACTTGAAGAACCAAAGGATGCTTCTTCCCATTTTTAAGTGGGATGATGTTATTTCTACTCATGACAATATTCCAGTTCACCTGTCTAGTTAGAAGTATCTCTCTTTAAGATATGGCTCTCAAGAAAATGATTTATATCTTAGCCAGTATGCCCCTAGATCCAACTTCATTATCAGTTGGGGCTCTTAAAGATAAGGGGAAATGAGGCTCCAAGCACCTCATTATCATCTCCTTCCTTGATTCCCTTTCTTGAAACTTTATATCGCTCACTATGATACAAACTTCTCCACCCCCCTTATCCTTGTCTGCGATCTCACACACAACCTCTCCTGCACTTAAAATATAGGATGAGCTATTTTTCTCTATGTTTGTAGCTTTGTTTGTACTGAAATGAAATGAAATGAAAGGTTTCATTATCTTCATGCTAGTACATTTTGTGTGTATATTTTGCAAATGTTGTATTTCTTTTTTGTTATGACAAAAAGGGGGAGAAAGAATCTACCAAATTATATCAAGGAGAACACAAAAATTAGAATACATAATCTTAACTAATCAGGGGGAGAATACATATAAAACTAGTTAACAAAAATAATAGATAATGGCAACTTGAAGAATGATTAAACTTTGCAAAATATTTGACTAAATACATTCAGGGGGAGATTATCTTTTATGAGATAATTTTTAATCAAGGTTTGTCATAATGAAAAAAGAGGAGAATGTTAGCATAAATGTGTAAGTTTGATGATAAACAAAACTTGATTAAAGGTTATGTACTAATGATTATTGCCAAGCATTTAGCATGTAGAATCAAGTTACAGGCCTCATAAATAAAGGGATACAAAAAAGAATCAAAAGACATTCCAAGGCATTAATTTGTCTGACTGAAAAGACAAATAGCTTGGGTGAGTACAAAAGCAAGAGACAAAGTACCGCTATGGTCAAAGCTCAAATGAAAAGGAATCAACTGAGTCACTATTTGTGATTTAAAGTGAAGATTATCTCTAATGAATGCAAAGCAATGAGCATATAACAGACTTCATTTGTCATAAGTGAGCCATAGTCGAATAGCTTACCAAGCCATTGATCATTTTTTAAAACAGACAAATGCGGAGCAACAGAGTTCTTCTGTGCCTCTACAATTTATCTACCACTTACAACAGACAAGCCAACAGATGAATTGTTTGAGAGATAATTTGTCTATGATTCTCTAACTCATTTATCACTTATAATAGATAAACTAACAGATGAACTACTAGAAGGATGATTCGTCTACATCTCTATAATTCATCTATTAATTACAATAGATAATCCAATAAATGAACTCTTGGGAAGATGATTTGTCTATGCCTCCATGATTCAACTATTACTTGCAATGGATAAACCAATAGACAAAGTGCTGGAAAGACAACTCATCCATGCTAACTAGTTTCATCTGCTACTTACCATCGACAAACTAGAAGACGAAGGGACTTTGTCTGATAGACACCTAGACAGATACTTTTTCTGTCATAAGTGAAGATGAGCAATGGACAAACTAAATCATTGGTCTTTATCTAACATTAATGAGACTCTTTCCCTATAAATGAAAGAATCAGCCATTACAAAAACTCTTCGATCGATACCTATTAAGAATCAGGAAATCATCTTCACTAAGGTCAACACTGTAGGCATTCCAGCAGAAGTTAGAGAATTCAAATATGCTAATCAAAATGGTCTTCTATCATTAATGGAGTTCACTTACCACCAACGGATAGAATTCAAAGCAGTTATAAATGCAACATCATTGGATTAATAAGAGCAGAAGAAGATTTGAGAAAAAAATATTCAATCCCTTCTTGAGAGCATTTACCAAATTGAGCCAAAACCTTCTGCATCTTTCAAGAGTCATGAGCCTTGCATTCAAACCTTCCTCAACTTTCTTTGAAGGCTCCCAATTACCTTTTAGGAAGATCATTTACTTCTAAATTTAATCTTCAGAAATCTTCCCCTATGCTTATTATCAAGTGTCTGTATAAGTGCTTTAACTTTCGATATTCATTCATTATAATTTTCTTAAGCTAGTAGTTGAGGCTAGACTCAAGAAGTGTAGCAATTATCTGAGTGCAGACAAGAGCTATTTATTTATGCCACCTAGAGCTATAATCTAGAAGAGTGCTCAGAGCATTATGATCATGCCTCCTTGAGCTAGAATTTAGAAGAGTGTTGGGTGCACTATAATTATGCTCCTTAGAGCTGAAATCTAGAAGAATGTTGGGAGCATTATAGTTACCCCCCCTAGAAGTAGAATCTCGAAGAGTACAGGGTGCATCGATTATATTTCTGCTGTTAGAAATAGTGGAACCTGAGAAACTAAGAGGAGAGTGTTCCTGGAAGAGTAGAGTAGAGTATTTACTTGAACCACTATAAAAATACCTATGTCTTATTTATTTGTGCATTGATTGAGTGATTGGATTAATTGCTAGAGAGATGTTTGATCCTAAAGGGGTTTAGCAAAATTTTAAGTACCCAATTTACCCCTCCCCTCTTAGGTATTTGCCTTAGCTTTGGGACCAACAAAGCAGATCTTACTGTTATTTTCGATATACTTTTACTTGAGGGATTAAAGCATAACCTTTTGAGTATCAGTAAGTTTTGTGATAGTGGTTACAAGGTTATGTTTGAATATCATATTTGTTTTGTCTGAGATAAGCATGACTCAGATGTAGTTTTAGGCAAAAGGCATGAAAATGTGTACATATTAGACTTTTTTAATATCCAAACTAAGTGTCTTGTAAGTCACGATGAGTCTCTATTTTGGCATAGAAGATTGGGACATGTCAACAAAGATATAGTTGAAAGACTACACTAAAAGGATCTTGTAGTTGGCTTTCCCAAACTGAAATTTAACAAAGGATAGTTGAGTGATGACTACATGAAAGTGTTGGTCTCTAGTTAATGGTGGCTCAAGGGGTGGGGGGGAGGTGAATTAAGGCTTTAAAAATATTGGCCAAGTTCAAAAGGTAGTGTTGAAATAAAATAAGAAAGATCACGCAACACACTAATACAATGATTTTTATAGTGGTTAGGTCCTTTACCTAGTATCTACTCTAATTCTCTAAGTTAGCCTCTCTTGCTAAGCTCAGGTTCCACTAATACTTATTAGTTTTTAGGCTCACCAACAATCTTATACAAGTTGGTTTTCAAAGCTAACCAACAACTTATACATGTTAATTTTAGAAGCTCACTAACAACTTATACAAATGGTTTTCAAAGTTCACCAACAACTTGTACAAACTTTAGCAAGTTTCCTTGTTTGTTGTTCACTATAAGATGCAAGCCCCTTGCTTGCAAATGAGAAAATAGTAAATACAAGTGTACATAAATGAATGCCTCTTGATAGGTAGAGTACACTAAGTGTAGTGATAAAAACAATAAGTATACTAACAAAGAACAATAAATAATAGACTCTATGTGTTGTTGAATGATTTGCTTTGAATGCTTGTTAGACTACCTTGGAGTTAATTCTGAGGCTACACTTTATCTCTAAAAAAAATTTGATTTCTCTCAGAAGTGGTTCTAAAGTGGCTCTGAATACTTCTAAACTTCACACCTTGTGTCCCAAGGAATTTGATCTGTCTCTAAAATACTTCTGAGATTTCTTAATAACATTTTAGCTTCACACCTTATCTTTAAAATGCTTCTGAATAATTCTGAATTGCTTTTGAGCTTCACACATTGTCTCTGAAGTTCTTCTAAACATTTCTGAATTTTATGCCTTATCTTTTTTAATACTTATGAATATTTTTACTTGAACATTCTTTTTAAATTATCTTCTTTTTGAGAAGTCTTAGTAAAATATGCATTAAGCTTAGTAATTACTCTCCTTAATTCATTTTAATAGATTCATGCTGCATCACTTGGGAAGTAAATAGTTAGTAGCTTAACTCTTCACTCATATGTTTGCTCATCATCAAAACTTAACTACTTAATTACATTCATCATCAAAATCAAGCTAAGTAGGAGGATTATACTCAATATTCTCCCTCGTTTTGATGATGACAAAACATTTGAGTAATGAACCTTTCATAAAATATGCAATAAAGAAATTCAAAATAGCTACATGCATGTTTAATAAATGCATATTTTATATGTAGTGTTTCTACTAACTTAATGTGGCTTCCAAGGAATAGGTCTACTAAGTTACTCTAATATTCCTCCTTCAATAGGTGCAATAAATTACTTTAATATTTCACTAAGTTCTTCTAATATTTCTACCCCTTTTTATCATAATAAGAAAGGGTAATATGTGCTGATATGCTTCAGAATTTCTTAGCTAATAACATCAGAAGTTTTGATGAAGTTAAAGTGTAGAAAAGACTCTAAAACTCTATCAGAGTTATTGAAATGCTTCAAAAACATTCTAAAAGATAGAAATGTAACATTCATGTAAAGATAATTAAATCATGTAATATGTAATTTATGTAAATGGATCTAATATGCCTAGTTCTCTCCTAAGTTTGCAAAATCTGTCCACTGAAAGTGGCTTTGTGAAAATATCTATTAACTGATCTTTAGTTGGTATAAATTCTAAGCAAATATCATGATTTTGAACATGATCTCTAATGAAATAATGCCTAATCTCTATATGTTTAGTTCTCAAATCCAACACTGGATTCTTTTTTAACTTACGGCACTAGTATTATCACATCTAATAGGTATATCAACATATTTCAAACCAAAATTACCTAATTGCTATTTCATCCATAAAATCTAAGCACAACAACTACTTGCAGCTATATATTCAGCTTCAACAGTTTATAATGCGACAGATGTTTGTTTCATGGAGAACTATGATATAACCATGCTTCTAAGAAACTAACAAGTTCCTACAATACTTTTCCTATCTACCTTATATCTACCAAATCTATGTCTGAATACCCAATCAATTCAAATTTTGAACCTTTTGGATACTACAAACTGAGGTTTAGAGTATCTAAAAGGTATCTAAGGATTCTTTTTATAGTAATGAGATGTGACTCTCTAGGATTTGACTGGAATCTAGCACACATGCAGACACTAAATATTATGTCTAGTCTACTGACAGTCAAGCATAATAAAGATCCTATCATTGTCCTATAAAGTTTATGACAAACATATTTACCTCTTTCATCCTTATCCATCTTTATTAGTGTGCTTATTAGTGTTCCATATCTTTTGCCATCTTTAATGTTAAATTTCTTCAATAGTTCTTTTGTGTGCTTTTCTTGGTGGATGAAAATTCCTTCTTTCATCTTCTTAACTTGCAGTCCCAAGAGGAAGTTAAGTTCTCCCATCAAGTTTATTTCAAATTCACCCTACATTGTTTTGGAGAATTCTTGGCAAAGATTTTCATTAGTTGTACCAATACTATACCATCGACATAAATTTGAACTTTAAATATATCATTCATTGCATATTTAATGAATATAGTGGTATCAACTTTACCCCTTGAGAAACCTTTCTCAATTAAGAATTCTCTTAGCCTCTCATACCAAGCTCTAGGAGCCTATTTCAAACCATGGAGAACTTTCTTGGGTCTGAAGAGATGATTTGGACTATGAGGATCTTCAAAACTAAGGGGTTGTTCCTCGTAAACCTCTACATTAATGAATCTATTTAAGAATGCACTCTTTACATCTATCTGATATAACTTGAAATCCATATAGGATGTAAATACAAGGAACATTCTGATGGCTTCTATCCTTGCAATAGGGACATATGACTCCTCAAAGTCAATACCTTCTTCTTTACAATACCACTTTGCTACTAATCTTGCCTTATTCCTTACTTCAATTCCTGATTCATCTAATTTTTTTCTAAAGACCCATTTAGTATCTATAACAAATCTGTAGTTTAGTCTTGGAACAATAGTCCACACATCATTTCTTTTAAATGGGTCCAATTCTTCTTACATAGCTAAAATTCAGTTTTCATCTTCTAAAGCTTGGTCTATGCAAGTTGGTTCCAGTTGAAAAATGAATGCAAATTTGCCACATACTTGGTGATAAGATGATCTAGTTCTAAATCTATCCTACACATCACTAATTATCTGGTTTTTGGGATGAGCATTCATGAACCTCCAATCATTGGGAAGAGATGAGTTACTTTCCTCATTTGCCTCTATTGTGGATGGTCCAACTTCATCCATTGATGTCTCTAATTATGGAGCTTCTACTTGTTTATCTTGTACTTTAGCTTCTCCACATTTATTGTAATGGTTTCTATCTCATCATCAAAATCACTAGATCTTTTCACAAAGTTAGTATGTTCATCAAATTTAACATGAATAGATTCTTCTATAATCTTAAGTCTTAAGTTTTATACTTTAAATGCCTTGCCAATAATGGAATAACTAAGGAATATTACTTGATCAGATCTGCTATCAAATTTTCAAGGTTTTCCTTGCCATTGTTAAGAATAAAAAATTTGCCACCAAAAGTATGGAAATAAGAAATATTTGGTTTCTTGTCATAAAATAATTCAAATGGAGTTTTGTTGAGTAATGGCCTAGTGAACATTCTATTGATAATATAGCATGTGGTGTTCACTGTTTCAGCTCAAAAATTTTGAGGTAGGTTGTATTCATGCAACATAGTCCTTGCAATCTCTTACAAGGATCTATTTTTCTTCTCAGCTACTTCGTTGGGGTGTTCTTTGTGCAGAAAAAGTTTGAAGAATTCCATTGCTTTCGTAAAAATTTTTGAACCTATGATTTTTAAACTCTCCACCATGATCACTCTTTTTGGCAATAATATGAGAGCTTTGTTCATTTTGCATGAGCTCAGTAAATATTTCAAATAATGTAAAAACTTCATCTTTGGAGGCTAGAAACATTACCCAGGTAAATATACTATAGTCATCCATAATGACATATGCATCATGTTTCCTTCCAAGGATTCTAATTCTTATTAGTCCAACTAGATCCATATGTAGCAATTAAAGGGGTTTGGTTATCTATACTTCTTTATTAGATTTAAACGATTTCTTTACTTGCTTAAGCTAGCAACAAGATCCTGATTGTATAACTTTTCAATCACTTTTTTGTTGGCATGTCCTAGTCTTTTGTGCTACAACATAGATTCATTATCATTATAACAAGAAATTTAGATTGGATATCAAAAAGATCTACCAAATATACATTTTCATGGATGCTACTAAGTACTACAGAGACTTATCTAGAACTTAATAAGAGTGAGATTCAAACACAACCTTATACCCTTTGTCACAAAACTGACTAAAGCTTAGAAGATTATATTTCAATACTTTTACAAGAAGTACATCTAAAACTGTGGTAGATGGTGGTTGGCCGACCTTACCAATTCCAACCATTCTACATTTTCAATCGTCCCTAAAGGTCACTGTTCCACCAAATTTCATTTTTAGCTTCATGAATAGTTCCCTATCCCCTTTCATGTGCCTTGAGCAACTACTATTGATATAACATGTGCTGCTCCTTATGGCTCTTAAGCACACCTACATAGATAAAATTAAGTTTTAACTTTTGGTACCCATTTGGGAATGGGTCCAGGTGAGTTAGTGGAAGAAAATTTGGTACCCATTGCTTCTTCGGTGTGACTATCTTTGCTAATGGAGACTGAATTGCATTTACTATACATGCAACTTCCTTAGGGACCCAGATCATGGTCTGTTTTGGCTCTTATATTCTTTTAAAGACATCATTCTTTTTCTTGTGTTGCTATTATCCACCTTTTTTCTTAGGCTTCATTCTTAAGAAGGTGGAAGTCGAAGTCTTTTCTGTTGAACCATATTAACTAGCTTGATTTTGATGATGAACATTCTTAACAAAGTATGTTTTGCTAATGAGCAAAGACATGAGTAAAATATTAAGGTACTAACAATTTATTCTCAAGTATGCTGCATAAATATTAACTCAGAGAATAACCTTTATAATGACAAAAGGAAGACATAAAGTAAATGCCCTTTCAAAATTAAGTATATAAATTTAACATATACATAATTCAAAAAAAAAATTTTGAGTCTTGAAGACATGCTCCAGAAGCCAACAGACCAACTTCGGAGTCTTTCTTAACGTGCTTTGGAGAAAATTGCACTATTTTAAAATCACAACAATGATCTTCAGAGTAAAATGGTTAAAAGCTTTGGAAATTGTCATGGTATGGCTCGAAGATATTCAAAACAAGCATCAGGAGTCTTTAAAGCAACCTTCAGAATAAAAAGGAATACTTTGAAGATGTTATAAATGTGCATCGGAGTAAATTGAGAAGCTTCAAAGATGTTACAGAGAAGCTTTAGAGATAATTCAAAAGTGTTGGAAAAAAACGCAAGACAAGCTTCCGAATCCTTATAGCATGTTTCAGAATTATCTTAAGTATACTTCGGAGTCTTTTTCAAAGCTTCGGAATCTTATAGTACACTTCAGAAATAATAAGACAAGCTTCAGAGATAATCAGCAATTCTTTGGAGAACCTGGAGTCACACTTCGGAGTAAATTCAAACAAGGCTTCGGAGATGTTAAACAAAGCTTTTGATCACTTTTCTAAAAGCATTCTAAGTTCAGAAAATTTGAAGTTCTTTCTACAAATGACTGTCTCAACTAGGAAGGATTATAATCACTTTGGAGAATCTGAAGAAAATAAATTAGATTATTCAAACTCAATTAAAACATCATCTGTTAACTCGCCTCTTCATAATATCTAAAGAACCAACTTTGGAACACTTGATGTGAAAGTAAATGTTTGAAAAAGTTAGCAACAAAGTTGCAGACCAATACCAAATTGTAGCAAAGTCAAACATGAGTCAAATGATAAGATAAACAAAAATGTTTTTGAATGTTTGAATGCCTACCAAAGTTAGCAATGGAAAAATCTCTCTAAACCTATAAAAGAGATATTCAAAAGCAAAAAAAAAGGTTTGAATATCATTGAATATATATGAGAGATTAAAGAAGCTTAAGTTTTGAGCATTCAAAATCTTCCTTCAAAGTTTAACTCCAATGGATATAACTCTGTCAGAAGTCTCAAAGTCTAAATCTCTTCTCAATCAAGGAGTTTGAATCTTTCACTCTTACTGCTTATTCATTTACTTAAAGTTCTGAATTTATGTATAAGTCTGCCTAAGTAAGGACAATAATCTATACACTTTATTTTAGTGTTTGGCAACATAAGCAGAGTGCTTGGTGTTTATGTATTGAGATAAGCAAGTAGGGAACTTGCTGAAAGGGTGTATATTTGTTGGTGAGCTTTGAAAACCAATAAGTTATGAAAGTTTTTGGTTAGCTTGGAAAACTAGTAAGTTGGTTAGTGAGCTTGTCGTAAAACCAATGTGTATTTGATGAGGTTGATCAAGGTATTAGTGGAACCTGAGTTCAGTAGAGGAGACTGATTCCAAGAAATGTAGGAACCTAGGAAGAGCCAAACCACTATAAAAATCTTATGCTGTGCATTGTGCAATCTGTTTTACTTATTCATTTAGCACTATAATCATTTGATTTGGCCAAAAGTTTTAAAAGCTTAATTTATCCCCTCCTCTTGAGCTACCATTGTATAAGGGACCAACAAGTGGTATCAGAGTAGGCTTCATTAGTTAAATATTGATTCTTAGTCTATTAACTTGTGAAGAGATTCAAATGGCCGGTATGTTCCACAATACATCTGCTGAAGGATAATCTATTTCCAAACCCCCTCTATTTGATGGAATCAATTACGAATATTGGAAAATAAGAATGCAAAATTTCTTGACTGCCAAAAGTTACCAGTTATGGCTTATAGTGAAAAATGGAAAGAATGTACTAACACTGAAGACAAATACACTACTGAAGATATACAAGTAGTAAAACATGATGCTAAGGCAAAGAACTACCTCTACTATGCTTTAACCTCTTCTGAGTTTGAAAAGATTTTTGCATGTGATTCAGCCAAAGAAATCTAGGATAAACTCAAAGTAGCACATGAATGTACAAACTAGGTAAAAGAGACAAAAATAAATATTCTAGTGCAGGATAATGAAGCCTTCACTATGAAGGAATTAGAAAACATTTCTAAAATGTTTAAAAGATTTCAGAAAATAACCAGCAACTTAAAGAGCTTAGGAGAAAAATATGAAGTGACAAAGCTAGTAAAGAAAATCTTGAGATCTTTGCCTAGACATTGGATGCCTAAAGTGACTGTTATACAAGAAGCAAAAGATCTAACAAATGTGATAGTAGAAGAACTCATGGGATCACTCATGAACCACAATGTACTAATGAAGTAGAAAGTACCAAATGAAGTTAAAGGTAAGAAAATAATAGCTTTACAAGCAGAATCAGAAAATGAAAAATCTTCAGAAGATATTTCAACCTTTGAAGATGATGAGAATATGGCAATGATAACCAGAAGATTCAGAAACATGTTCAAGAAGAAACAATTTGAAAACAATTCCAAGAACTTCAAGATAAAGACAAGAAAAAGGAAGTTCCAATCTGTTACAACTGCAGCAAGCCTGGGCATATGAACTTTGACTACCCAGAACTAGACAAAAAGTAAGGAGATAAGAAGAAAAGGTATAACTCTTACTTTGATAAAAAGAATTTTTCTAATGACAGGAAATTTGGAAAGAAGAAGAAAGCAATGGCTACATGGGAGATGCTGGAAAACATGATGCAAGAAAGCTTGAGTGAAGAAGAAGAAGAAAATGAAGCTCAATTCAGCTCACTCAGCTCCAAGTAAAAGGATCAAGAAGAACATCATATTGGAATAAACTTTATGGCTATCCACAATGATGAGGTAAATTTGAAACCTGAAACTTCTGATATTGAAGAATTATTAGAAGAACTATATTCAAATTTCAAAACACTAAAAGTTAAATACAAAGAAACTAAAAGAGAACTTGAAAGAATAATTAATGAATGCTCTAAATTAAAATAAAAAAATACATTGCTCAAAACTAATCAAAATATCAATATAGAACTTAAGCAAATTAAAGCAGAAAATCATGCTCTTAAAAGAACTTTAACTACTACCTTATTCAAACTTTAAAAAAAGAAAGATATACGAAACCAAAGAAAGAAAAATCATAAATGAAAATTAGAACCCAAACAAAATATGATTTGGATTCCCAAGAGAGTTGCTAAAGTTGTAAGCAACAATATATCTAGAAAATAAATTAATAGAACCTAAAAAATAGTGGATGCCAAAATATTCTACTACTAACCCACCTGGACCCATTCCTAAATGGGTATCAAAAGTTATAGCTTAAATTTATTACAGCAGGTGTGTTTGAGAGCCATGGAATAAGTGGTACATTGATAGTGGTTGCTCAAGACACATGACATGAGAAAGGGAGCTGTTAACAGAACTAAAAGCTAAAAATGGAGGAATAGTTACCTTTGGGGATAATGAAAAAGGTAGAGTGGTTGGAATTGGTAAAATTGGCCAACCTTCCTCTATTACAATTTCAAATGTTTTATTAATAGAAGAATTGAAATATAATCTTTTAAGTGTAAGTCAATTCTGCGATAATGGTTACAAAGTTGTGTTTGAATCTCATACTCGTTCAATATTAGATAGTTCAAATTCAGTTTTAGTACTTAGAAAGAGACATAGAAATGTGTATTTGGTAGATTTATATGATATCCAAGTTAAATATCTTATAGTTAATGAAAATGAACCTATGTTGTGGCATAGAAGACTGGGACATGCCAACAAGAATCTGATTGAAAGACTATATAATAAAGATTTAGTTTTTGGCTTATCGAAACTCAAATTTGACAATAAGTTGTGTGATGCTTGCATGAAAGGCAAACAAGCAAAAGAATCATTCAAATCAAACAAAGAAGTATACACAACCAAACCTTTTCAGTTGCTACATATGGATTTAGTTGGTCCAATAAGAACGAGAAGCCTTGGAGGGAAACATTACATATATGTCATTATAGATGACTTTAGTAGATTTACCTGGGTAATGTTTCTAACATCCAAAGATGAAGCCTTTTTATTCTTTGAAGTATTTTCAAAATATGTACAAAATGAACAAAACTCTCATATAGTTGCCATAAGGATTGATCATGGTGGAGAGTTTGAAAACCATAGATTCATTGATTTCTATGAAAATAATGAAATTCTTCAAACTTTCTTTGCTCCAAGAACACCCTAATAAAATGGAGTAGCTAAAAGAAAAAACAGATCCTTACAAGAGATAGCAAGGATAATGTTGAGTGAATATAGTCATCCATAATATTTTTGGCTGAAGCAATGAACACAACATGTTATATTATTAACAGAATCTTTGTTAGATCCATACTCAACAAAACTCCCTTTGAATTATACTATGGTAAGAAACCAAATATTTTATATTTTCATGCTTTTAGTTGTAAATGCTTTATTCTTAACAATGGCAAAGAAAACTGAGGCAAATTTGAAGATAAATTTGATGAAGACATCTTCCTTAGTTATTCTATTATTAGTAAAACATTTAGAGTCTACAATCTAAAAAGTATTACTGTAGAGGAATCTATTCATGTAAAATTTGATTAAAATACTAATTTCTCTAGGAGGATAAGTGATTTTGATGATAAAATAGGTGAACTAATAACTTCAGTTGAGAAAATGAAAATATAAGACAAAGAAGAGGAACCCTCTTAATTAGAAACACAGATGGATGAGAAGAAACAGACAATGGACCATTCATCACTGAGGTAAACAATGAAGGTAACAATATTTTTCCTAAAGATTAGAGATTTATGCATGATCAAGTATGTGGCAAATTTGCTTCTATTTCTCAAATAGAACCAACTTGCATAGAACAGTCTTTAGAAGATGAAAACTAGATTTCAGTTATGCATGAAGAATTAGACCAATTCAAAAGAAATAATGTTTGGACTATTGTTCCAAGACCAAATCATCAATCTGCAATAGGAACTAAATGGGTCTTTAGGAACAAATTAGATGAATCTGGAATTGTAGTAAGATATAAAGCAACATTAGTAGCAAAAGGGTACTGTCAGGAGGAAGGCATTGATTTTAAAGAATCATATGCTCCTATTGCAAGAATTGAAGCCATTAGAATGCTTCTTGTATTTGTATCTTTTATGAATTTCAAGTTACATCAGATGGACTTTAAGAGTTCATTCTTAAATGGATTTATTAATGAAGATGTCTATGTAGAACAACTATTTGGGTTTGAAGATCCTCATAACCCAGATCATGTATTCAAACTTAAAAAAGCCCTCTATGGTTTAAAGCAGGCTCCTAGAGCTTGGTATGCAAGGTTAAGCAAATTTCTTATTGAGAAAGGGTTTTCAAGAGGCAAAGTTGATACTACACTCTTCATTAAGCATGAAATAAAAGATATTCTTATAGTTCAATATATGTTGATGATATAGTAATTGTGCAACTAATGAAAATCTTTACAAAGAATTTTCTAAGACAATGCAGGGAGAATTTGAAATGAGCTTGATGGGTGAACTCAATTCCTTCTTGGGACTATAAATTAAGTAGATGAAAGAAGGAATCTTCATTCACCAAGACAAATATACAAAAGAATTGCTAAAGAAATTCAACATTGAAGATGAAAGAAGGTATGGGATGCCATTGAGTACTTCAATAAAAATGGACAATGATGAAAGAGGTAAGTCTATTTGCCAAAAGATTTACAAAAGCATGATAGTACCTCTACTATATTTAACTGCTAGTAGACCTAACATAATGTTTAGTGTATGCATGTGTGCTAGATTCCAATAAGAACCAAAAGACATCTTATTGCTGTAAAAAGAATATTTTGATATCTTTTAGATACACCTAATCTTATATTATGGTATCCAAATGGTTCATATTTTAATTTAATAGGTTACTTAGATGCAGATTTTGCTGGATATAAAGTACATAGAAAAAGTACCTTAGGGTCTTGCCAATTTTTAGGAAGCATGATCATCTCATAATTTTCTAAGAAACAAACATTAATTGCATTATCAATTGCTGAGGCTGAATATGTAGCACCAGACAGTTGTTGTGCACAGATCCTATGGATAAAATAGCAATTAAAAGACTTTAGCCTTAACTTTGTTGATATACTTATCAGATGTGACAACACTAGTGCTATAAACCTGACCAAGAATCCAGTTTTATATTTTAGAATTAAGGTTATAGAAATTAAGCATCATTTTATTAGGGACCATGTTCAAAACCATGACATTAACTTAGAATTTATCCAAATAGAAAATCAACTAGCAGATATTTTTACAAAACCATTACCAGAAGATAGATTTAACATGATAAGAAGAGAACTAGGCATTCTAGATCCTAATGCAAAAAATACTTAAGTTATCAAACAAATAAGCCATTCTATATTCTTATAAAATAAAATAAATACAAATCTATCATTTCCTTTTAGAAATATAATAATAAATACTTAATTATCCATCTTAATTATAATTCTTAAATGAAAATGAATTATTAACCAAAACTTCAAAAAATCCATTTTACAGAGTTTTGGAGTTAAGTCAAATTTCGGACTTCAAAATCTCCAAAGGCCCAAACAAAATCTCTGAAGACCCAAACAAAAATTGCTGAAGGCCTAAACAAAAGCATCCAAAGATCGACAACGGCCTCCAAAGCAATGCTTTGGAATATTCAAAATCACAAACTAAATCATCTGCTCCAAAGGATCTCTTTTAGAGTGTCCAAAGCTAAAACACGTTAGTATTTTGGAGATCTTTTTATATCTAACAATATAATCCAAAGGCACTCAAGTGCCTACAAACTCTCTAAAAGCTAAAACCCTTCTTCTCTGAACTCCTAAAAACCCCCATTTCAAAGAAGATGATCCATCTTCCCGCCTCTTTTAAAATCTAAGTCTCATTCCTCTTCATCCACCTTCCAGCCTTCTCCAACTTTACTCCCAAAAATCCCATTTCATTTCCAAAAACCTAGAACTCTCTATAGAAATGGCAAGAACAAAGGGATAAGTAAGATAAAGGAAAGAGAAAATTCTCCACAGAAAAGAATGACTAAGAAGGCAAGGCAAGAGACTAATACTTTTGAGGTAATCTTCCAAAATAGCTCTTCTGATTACTTTAGATTTATTGAAAGATATGAAGATAGGAGGATTATAAAGGGAAAAATCTTCAATTTTAGAGCCTTTGAAATGGAATTTGAAGTATCTAAATGGTCAAGATACTAAGGCTGGGATGCCTATGTAAGCTACTGAGATAGTTTGTATCCTAGACTTGTAAGAGCTCTAATCTGTAATCTCAATACCAGAACAGAAAGATCATGGATTGGAGAAACATAAATTGAACTGTCCTGCACGGTCGATGTATAGTCTAGTGTGCTTATGCAAGGGTCGATCCCACAGGGAATGGCAAAATTAACTTGTTTAGT
>JAYJMB010050140.1:0-29444 GCA_036873735.1 Pouteria campechiana
TATATTTAGGAATCAAATAGGTGCAAAAGATGAAGTATTAGGAGAATAAAATATGACATTTTGCATTCTCATCACACTGCATATTGAAATCAGTCAAGTTTTGATGATGAGTAACAACATATGAGTGAACATATGTGGTATTAACAATTGTGTTTCCAAGCATTGCAGAAATAGGTCTAAACATACAGGGAAGTAATTTGAATACAGTGGACACCATACACAGCAAATACATCAGCAAGTACAATCCGCTGACCTAAAGAAGACAAGAATGATCAGAAAGAATTGAATTGAAACTTTGGAAAGAAGTCATCAAGTAAATTTATAGTCATGGAGCTCAAGCCTCAATGATTGATCAAGCAAATTGTCTACAGATAAAGTGAGCGTCAGATAGCATCTGTCTCAAGAAGATTCAGACAAATCATTCCACAGACAAGACAGAAAAATTGATTATAATCAACACTTGTCCGCAACATAAAGATAAACTCAGTTTGAAAAGGAATAGACAAAATGGAGCAGAAATCAAACAAATGAAGAAGGCAAGAGGAAGACAAAATTACTCAAGCATTTGTCTATAAAGCTCATCTAAAAAACTAAAAAATGCAAGGAACCTATCTGCAATCCTTGAAGAAAATATAGAAGATAAAGAAGAAGCAGCACAACAGCTAAAGAAGAAAACTTCGCCTGCCGCCTTCATCTACAAAGAATTGTCAGTCACCAGCAACAGACAAAGCCATCAAACAACCTTTACAGAAGCAAGTCGTCCATGCATCAAACAAGTTGTTTGTTACTTAATAGATAACCATTATATAAGCAACTAGAAGGAGAAGTTGTTTGAATATCACAACTTTGTCTGTCACTTGCAACAGATAAACCAATAGACGAACCACTTGGAAGACTTTCTCTATGGGTTGAAACTTTGTCTACTAATCCTAACAGACAAAAAACAAACAAAGTCTATCAAGGAGGATACTTTTTCAGTCAAGAAGAATTGAATGCCACTTACAATAAACAAAGGTACATCGGTTGAGAAAAAGAAAACTTTGTCTGATGAAGGATACTTTATCTGCTGTTAAGATGCTCTGTCCACACCACAAAGATCGTCTACCACTTATAATAGATAAAGCAATAGACAAAGCCACCTCACCTAATGAAAGAAACTTCATTTGTCAAAAGA
Source organism: Pouteria campechiana (assembly GCA_036873735.1). NCBI lineage: Eukaryota > Viridiplantae > Streptophyta > Magnoliopsida > Ericales > Sapotaceae > Pouteria > Pouteria campechiana. The sequence goes on from JAYJMB010050140.1 coordinate 1,175, forward strand.
ACATCGTTTGATGAGCAATAAAGAAGAGAAATTTTGTCTGCACTTATATGATTTAGTTGTTGCTTATAACAGATAAACCAGAAGACGAAGTAAACTACTACAATGATTTTTTAAAACAATGAAGTGGTCTATAATATGGATCTACTCAGAGTTGCTTTATCTATTACTTACAATAGACAACTTCAGGTGACAAAGTCTTCAAATAAATTATGAAAAATCATGAAGGGTAAAAGCCATCTGTGCCAGACATCTCATTTGAAGCAAATTTTATAAAGCAGACTGGACAATTTAAGATTAGCTGAAGATGGAAACAAATTCAAAGAAATGCAATCTACATTCTATTAAAGATTGTAACTTTTAGAGGCTACGTTCCTTCAGGATTAATGAGCATCTTTCTATAATAATAATAATAAATGATTTATTCAACCAAGAAAAGTCTTCATTTGGTGTTTGTGAAAAATGAAAGGCACCATCCTCAAAGTCAATGCTGCAAGCTTTCTAGGTACAAGTGAGTTTCTTAAGAAGACAACTTTCCAATGAGAGATATCAGAAAGGTCTTTAACATTAATAGAAAGCCAACTACCTCCAATAGGCAAAAGTTTTTGAAGCAATATAAAGGTAGTACATCAACAATGAAGAAGGTTGAGAAAGCTTAGAGAAAAATAAAAACAGAGCATAAACAAGAAACATCTCTCTTAATTAGACTATGCTTCTTCCTAGATAATCAATCTCCATTCCGCTGATAGATAATGAGCTTAAACATTCTATCATAATCATATACCTGAAGTATTGATATCTAATGAGCTTCAATGAGATATCATTTTATTAATGAGCTTAATCTCTATACAAATCAGCATAAGAAAAGAGGCAATGTTATGTGCAGAAAGAGTGCTGTCAAATCAACTATATGAGTTTTGTGGTGAGTTCAAGAAAATCACTTTTTAATGAGTTATTGGTGAGTTTGGGAAAACTAACAAGTGTGTTGGTGATCTTTGAAACCAGTGAGTTTCTTGGTGAACTCATAAAACTAGAAGAGTGTCAGGGACACTTGTTCACGCCCCCTAGAGCTTGAAGCTAGAAGAGTGTCAGAGACACTAGTGTACTTCCATTATATGGGATATAGGTGAACCCAAGGCATGATGAATTGGTGCTCCTGGAAGAGTGGATGTAGGGATGGAGCTCTCGAACTACTATAAAAATCATGTTGCCTGTGGGTGTGTGTTTGCTTACATGCTCTATCTTTCATGCACTCCACTATTTTTATTAGTTGCTTATGCAATCATTTTATATCCTTTATTACTTCATTAAGCACAATGTTATCACTCACATTATCACACACACACTACAACTCATTTGACAAGGGAATAGCTAAGAGAAGTCGAACTTGGAAGTAAAGCAGTCATACATGGAAATTACATATACACTGCATCACTACTTCTTCTTAGCTCATCAAGTTTTATTTGACCATAATTTTTATATGCTCAATTCACTCTTTCCTCTTGAGCTATTCATCGTATATGGGACTAACATGTAAGTTCATAGTGCCACAAGTAAAGTTGTCAAAGCCGGACCGGTGTTTAAACGGGTCCGGCATCGAGTTCATGGTCCAACTGGTTCAACCAGCTTGTTTAATTAATTGAACCTATTTTCAATTAAAAATTAATATAATATTATTTTAAAAATTCTAAATTATAAATATCAATTTAAATATATCAATATTTTATTATAATACTATACTACTTTAATTCATCATTTTATTCTATTATAATATTAAAATTTTAAAAGTCTACTATTAAACCAAACTGATCAACTAAATCGATTTTTGTTCCATCCAATTTTGATAACCTTGCCCACAAGTAATCCTGTCAAAAGTGAACCATGTTAGGTTATTTTTTGAATTCATTTAACCATAGAAAATATTTTCAAATATAATTTATCTCTTACTATAAAAAGTCATTTAAAAGAGACATTTAATGGAATCATAGAGAGAATATTTTTTCCTATTAAATTATTTGAAACCATCAGTAGTATAGGTTATACATATCATCTAAATTAAATTATTAAATATATTTTTCACTAGGTGATTGAAAAATATAGTTTTTATATTTATAAAAATATGCCATGTGATTTTTTCAGGAAATATTTAGTTTTTATAATTTTAATTTATTGTGGCTCATCCAAATGTCTAATATGAAAAGATTTTATTATTAAAAAATTAAATTATATTTTAAATATTTCATGTGGTTGAATGAATACATAAAGTACTATACAATTCACTGTTTTAGAGGTTACTTAGTGTCTTTATAACCTTGGTTTTGATAATCTGCATTCTTCTTTTCTATTCATGGGGACTACATAATAAATGATTATCTTATTTGTTGGATTCCGTAAGCTTGGCTTAATCCAAGAGGGGAGGGTAAATTGGATTTATAAAAATTTCTAGCTTAACCCCTCTTTTTTGTGCTTGCATGTAAGTTATGATGAAATAAGTAATAAAGCAATTAAGTGCAAGAAAGTAAAGCAATCGCATACAAATGATACACACAATATTTTTTATAGTAGTTCGGGCAACCTTCCCTATTCCAGTCTTCCAAGAACACTCCTCTTCATGCCTTGGGTTCCATTATCTCACTATAATGGAAATACACTAGTGCTCCTCGCACTCTTCTGGATTCTAGCTCAAGAGAGTGTAAACTATTGTCTCTTGCACTCTTCTAGATTCCTACTCTAGGGTGCATAAACTAGTATCACACACACTCTTCTGGATTTCTTCTTTAGAAGGCATAAACTAGTGTCACACACACTCTTTTAGATTCTAGCACTAGGGGGCATAAACTTAACAAGTTGTTTGTGAGATAATTCTAACAAACACACTTGCTCTTCTTGAGATTGGTCTCTACCAACTCAAGGAATATACAAATGAAAGAAAGAAAAGATTTACGCTTTGAGCATGCTTCTTGATGAGCGCAGAGGGAAGACTTGTAGACTTTGATTTTCTCTCTTAGTTGAAGATCTCCCTTTTGTATATTTGAAGAAGGCCTTTGATTCTGATTTGAAGATTGAAGCTCTTGAATGAATAGTATGAGGATTTTTGCTCTTGGCCTAAAGTTGAAATGATTTGAAGAAGATTTTGACTCAATCACCCTCTTTCATTCTTCTTGAAACATCCCAACATGTCCTTTAAATCGATCTTCAAAATCTTGAATGTTGGAAGTGGTTGGGTTGCATTTATGTTGCTTGCAACGTTCAGAAATCCAAATGTTGGAGGTCAACAGACGCAAGCAGCTACAGTTGCATTTTTGTAAACTCCTGAACCGACCTTGCTGTCGATTCCCAGGCGATATCATAGGTGGGCCAAGTGCCTATGTGCTAGATGGTAGCCACAGGCGATATGGGACTTGCCAAGTGGTATATGAGCTTGCTTCAGACGGTGGCTTTTGTCTGAAATTGGCAAGCAATATGTGAAGGCGACTGCGGCAAGCGGCTACTGTCTTGCACTTGAAAATTTCTGCACTTGCCACTTTGTGAAATTTGATATTTTTCATTATAAATTAAAATATAATTATCCTCATATGATTTGTATAATTTTTCAAGCATGAATGATCAATTTAATCTTGTTTTGGAAAAGATCAACATCATTCAAGCACATTTCTTCTTACATATGAAATGATGATTCTTATAAACACATACTTTTATCTTAAAAATTATGAATATGATCCTATAAAAACCATATGATAAGCCAAGTTAATTGTAATGCTGATCATAGTGGTTTTCTTCATTTCCTAATGATTTGCAAATATGCTTGCATAAATGATTTCCAAATAGAATGCATACTTTTTCAAGCATACTTCACCACATTTCGAGTTTCCTAATCTAACAACATCATTAGCATTAATCAAGTCTAAAGATATTGTTTGTTGTCATCAAAATTGTAAGACCTTAGAAATTTCAAAAATGTAAATTTTCACTATTGTAAAGTTTTGGTAATTTTTACAGTGCGGCATACTATAAAATTAATTTTTGAGAAATTTTATTATCAAAAAATTATATAAATGGATGAAATATCTATATTAATGTGAGGATTATGAGGACATATATTAATTAATAATTAATAGGTGAAGAAAAATTAAAAATTATATGTGAAAAGCTAAAAAACTGAGTTATCGATAATTTCTAAAAATTTTAATTTAATCACATTTAATTGAAAAATAAATGATGAAATTATGGAGATAATAAATGGGAAATTGATTTGGGTATATGATATATCAAATGGATGACTCACATGTATAAAGAATAATAATTTGATGGCATTTTGAAAATTCAAGAAAGTGAATGTACGTAGAAGTGGGTGGAGCATAGACTACCAAAAACAAAAACAATATAAAAAGTGTGTTTTTGCAATGCCTATTCCATTTCATTGTTTTCATCTTCCAGCCCATACTAGCCAACATAAACCCTTCTCCCCATCATCCAAATCTTCCATTTTAGACAATTTTGCTTCAAGTGATCCATAGCAAATTTTGATTCAAGTAATTAGTGGGTCATATGATGTATTTTTTCTCGAGATCAAGAAGTGGTAGTCACCCAAACCTGGTGAAGTATTGCTGATCAGTGGGATCCACTAAAGTAATTTAAAGATTAAGGTAAGTGCTTAGTCTACTTTAAATGGTGATGATGTTTATGAAAGAATATTATACAAAAGTCGATTTATCTTCAAGAAATTTCAAACCCTAATTCAAGGGGGTTTGCTGAAAATTTTAATAGGGAATTAAGGCTTTGTTAGAGACTAAAAATTAGAGTGTAAGGGCTGTGAAAATTGCTCAATTAGTTAAAGTAAGCAGGTAGTTATTTTAAGTTATTTAAGTTCAATGTGATTTCTTTGAATAATTACAATTTGGGCATTTGTAATCTGAAATTTTTGTATATGAGTTACATAATTTTAAGCATGAATTATCTGCCCCATGAAACCATAATTAATTTATTGTATTATCAAGAAGTAAATTGCATTGAAAACAATGGAATTCGAATGAAAAGTGTACTAACAGAATACCTTACCAAGTACCACTCTTGAGGTTGATTAAAACCTAATTTAGTGATATTATTTTGTAAAAATAAAAATATTAGGTTAGAATAGACATACCTTAATACTATCATATCAAATTTCATGAAACCAATTCCACCGTTTGACCCCTCAAACAAATATGAACATTAAATACCCTAAAAATAAGATGCTGATAGCGTCCCACCCTTTTAAAATTTTGCTTTATTTTAAATCTTATTATTTTAAATTTATTTAGGCTAAAAGTTTTAAAACAATTCTATTATATTATGTGGAATTAACATAAAAATTTTGAGGGGCAAAATAGGTGTATAATTGCGTTTAATATTTTTTCTTTATAGTTTTATATTTTAATTTTAAATTGATCAATTTACATTATTTTGATCTGAAAATTGGATCAAATAATTTTCATATTATTTGAAATTTGTAGAAATATTTTCATATCAATTAGATATTTGTAAACTAGTAAATAAGAATTTTATTTTAGGTTTTATGTACATATATTCTACGCCCCCAGGAGTGCCGATAAAATTTAGTTTTGGTGCCTGATTGGCTCAGAGCCTAGTGTGGCTCATTTATGTATTTTATGATAGCCATGGGGCTAACCTGTGTCTGCCATGTGGCGAGGAGTGGCCTGGTTGGCCAGTAGGCGGTTGTGTGGGCAACTAGTGCAGCCAGGTGTTGCTAGTGGCATGGATGACCTAATTGCTATGATTAGCCTGAGTAGCTTGTATAGGCGTGTTTATGAAAAACTGGTACTCTTCTGAGGTGATGAGGGCGAGGTGCCATTGGATACAACAATATAGCTGTGTGGGCCTGGCAGGCTTCTAGCCGAGAGTGCCAGGATGGACCAGACACATTGAAGAGTGAAAGGGTAATGTTCTAGTTTGTGTGCCTCTCGAGGAAGAGTGTGTGGATGATGGTGGGGCAATATACTGGTATAAGAGGTAATCATGGATTAACAGATACAAAAGGGCAGTATGATGTATCGATATGCGAGTCAGTATTGACCGATTAACTATGTATATAATATCATTATGAGTATGTGTATGAAATAATTAATCAGATGTTAACATTAAAATCTTAATAAACCTGGTCACTAACTGACTATGACATCCTGCATATGGCATGACATGTTTTGCCTATTTGCATCATTGTTTACTACTCTATTTCCTGCTGTATATTATATTATTATAGTCATATTTTTTTACTTATCTGCTTACTGAGTTTTGCCCAGACTCACCCTTTTATTTAAATTTTTAGCTGACAGGTCAGAGGACGGAGCCCAACAGGGTGTTGGATCTCGTGAAGGGACTAAGTCATGACACCAGTAGAGTCTTTACTCCTTTTCATGATGTACGATGATGTATATTATTAGATGGATTTTGGATGTATATTAGACATGTATCATTACTTAGTTTTATAGCATGTCATTTTATGGTGTGGGTGTATATGATTTGACAACTAGGATATAGTGTACCTGAACTTGGTCTGTGAGTATTGTGGTGATGTATATTTTGGAGGCGATAATTATATAATTTATGTAAAAAATGGTAGGGCCTAGAGGTGGCCATATTATATTTGCATATTTGAGACTATTTGTTATATAATTATTATGGTTAATATGTTGTATACAGGATAACGGTGGTAAATTAGGGGAGACTCTACCAGAATTTTCTCTGAATATACCATTAGTAATGCTATAGGGAGGAGGGGCGTTACAAAAATCATGAACATAATCTTAATACTATTGACTTAAAAAGAAATCTTTGTAAGGGTGGTCCCTCTACCTCATGTAGAGCTGCTTCCTAGATGAGCTTAATGGTCTTATTGACTCTCCTAGGGCTTGTTGGCTTATCACTAGCAATTAACTAAAGTCTAGCAACCATTATTTGATGCAATTGAATTAAATGGTTTAAAAGTGTTAAACTTATTTGATTTAATTGAATTTAAAATGCTGAAATAATAAATAAAAGATCAAAATGCCTTTGTAAGTCTTTAGACTCAATATATATTTTAAAAATATAAAATTTTGATAAATTGAAAAACACCTACAAATTGCTTACAGAACATGTATCAAAATACGCAAAGAAGGCCCTTCCATTTTGAGGGGTTTTTATTTTAATAAAATAAGCCACGAGCTCCCAAAAATAAGCCAAATCAAATGGGCTCTTAGATGGTTGAAACTTTAGCCTAGAATAATCGCTTGGACCTAAAGCGGCAGCATTAACAATCATCTAAGTAGCGTGGATGGACACTTAAATCCAACATTGTAATGGCGAACAATATAGATGCGTAGTTTAGGTAGATAAGGCAAACTGACCACCATACAAATGGTAAATGCGTAACTACTGTGTTATGGTTCCGATAATCAGTCGTTATCAGCTTCGGCATCATTCACAGGCCTTGAATGCTATATAAGTTGGCATGGGCTTTAATGTCCGTTTTGGACCACCCAAAAAATAAATACTTGTCATATTCAGAAAAGAACCTGCATGTTCAAGGCCTTGCAAATTGTGGGTTACTTGAAGGATGACCATATATTCATCCGAAATCACAAAAATCAAGCTACCCTAAGCGTCTTTACTTCGAAGGAATATTTATCACGGACTCTTAACAAAAAGCCGCATTTGCAGGTCAGTGCCGTAGGGTGTAAACTTCTCAATAGAGAGTAATAGAATGATGAGTAGGATTAGAATTATTTAAAAAGTTAAGATAATATGAGAAACTATATTAAGAATAACATGATACGAGTCTTAGGAATGCCAAGACGATTTTAAGTTTTGATAGTAAAAAATAAAAGTATATTTTTCAGATCTAAATAGTCACATTATATTATTAAATATTTAATCTATTAAATATATTTTTTATTATGTAAGTATAAAAAGATTTTTCATAACATAAAAAATGGGTTATACAACAAGTTTTTCAATAAAACATTAATTGCTACTATTTATTAATATATTTTTATATTTAATAAATAAAAGATATTTAGAATTTTTATAATAAATTAATTGATCTTTAAAAGACATAATTTGAGTCCAACGTAAATGGGGTTATAAAGTTGCACTGTGATCGATCACTTTCATGCTCATGGGTCCCGTTAACTTCAAATGGTTTTCCACAAGGACGAATGGGTCGTATAAGGCCTTACATTATATTATATATGCAATTTAATCTGTTAAATATATTTTTTTTATTATAAAAATACAAATTATTTTTTTATATTATAAAAATGGGTCATATAACAATCTTAGTAGTAGATTACAGATTTATATTGTAGTTATTTATGTGGCCTATTTACATGTTTAATATTGATGATTTATGGTATTTAGAAAATAAATGACATTTAAGATAATTTGAATGAATTAGATAAATGATTAAAGCATAAATACAATTTATCTTTTTGTTCAATAATTCTCTATGGCATTTAATCAAAGAGAAAAAATCAAAAATAAAATTTCCATCCTTTGACAAATAATTTTTTTAATATTCTATGATATTTTATTTTTTCTATTTTCTTTAGCATTTTCTTTCCATATTTCATCCATCATGATATGGTGGCTCTTTTATTAGTAGCCCCTGTGTTCCCGTGTGCATTGGTGCCAAGCTTCATGGGATTTGCGTTCATCTAAGGGTCCATTTGAGGTAAAAAAAAATGCCTTATGCCATATGTTTTTTAAAGGTTTTGCTATGAACAAAGTTAACAGTTGCTCTCAATAGTCTTCTATGGATGGGACTAGAATTTTATGACTCTTTTTGTTTTTGTGCAAATAGTTGAAATTTCACTAGACGTGGTGAATAAACTTTTTTGGTATATAATGGAAGCTAGCAAGATTACGGACGAATTGGGTTTTTTGTATAATTGTTTGACGAAGAACTTGTTTCTATTTAAGGAATGATGGTGAAAGCAATATTTTCATAATATATTCTATCAATTCATTGCAGAGAAGAATTTATAAGATTGCACTTCGAAAATTATCAAATATACATTTTTTTGGCCAGCAGATTACTGAAGATAATTAGTTTTTTTAATTAAAATCTTTTAAAAAATACCAACTCTATTTTTAAATCTCAATATATAAACATATTTGAAGTTTGTTGCTCCTCTCTATCTCTTTATTTTGTGCTTCAACGCCGTCAAGTAACGGGAGCTATTAAAGTCCGTTTGCTGTTAGCCTTTACTTTTCTCTGCCAACACGAGTCAACATTTAATTGGAGCTCCAGCTCATCGGTGGAGTGCGATGCTCTTTCTGATCCGCGCGCTTAAAGCGAAAAATTGCAAATAATTAGATGAGATAATTATTAGGTTATGTGATTGTTTGCATTGGTGAATAAAGGAAAAGAAATAAATAATTATAATAAAACACTTTTAAACTTTTACCTCACAAAAAAGTAATAGGTTAAACATCATGATTCAATAAGGTGGACCTAACTAAACTCGTGGTGGAGCTTTTTCTGTTCTACATCCACGTTGATATTTTGACAAGATCCAAGCACATTATCATCCTTTTGCAATGTTACCAGAATTAAACTGGTAATTGAATTGCTCTATCGGCTTCTTCAATACAATCGGTTTGAACCTTGATATTGTTTTATATAATAATTTATCCTAATTTTAAATTACATAAATTTTTACTAAAAGGAATTTAAATTCATTCTTTAAATCAAAATTTGAGCCGTTGATCCACTACTATAGCAAGTATCTAAGAGGGCATGAATAAAGTGTTTAAAAAACTAAAATTTAAATAATAAAAAGGAAATCAATATAAGAATATTTATGCAGGAATATAAGAATAATAAATACATGAGAACAAGTACAGAATAAAGCGCACAAAAATTTATACTAGTTTGGCTTAATTTTGGATATATACTTTACTCTTTAAGATTTCTCTGCCTTGGGTTCTAGTATCCACTCGTGGAAATATACAAATATCATAGTTTATGACTTATTGATTTTCAAGTTCTAAGGTGCTTAATAATTTACAACTACAAGAATGAGGAGAACCTCTTCACTTAATAAAAAAGAGTATCCAAATCCTCTTACAATAATTAATGAAAGTAAAGAAGTTGATACCTCTTGAAGTAAATTTATAATAAGCATAAATACAATCTAAAATAAATAAAATAAAAAACCAGATCTGATATTGGGTAGAGCTCTTCTTAAGATTCTGAGAAAGTTTGAGCACTTGAGATTGTAAATTTGATGGAAGGATGTGAGCTTTTGAGTTCTTGAAGGTTCTAAGCACTTGAAATTTCTTCATTTTCTTCTAATCTTTTAGTTTGAGCTCCTGATATAACTTAGAAATAAATTCTAGCAATTAGAGAGTTGGTAAAAGCTTTAAATACTTTCCAACCACTAAATTTTTCTAACCGTTATTTTCCTCCATGGACCATGAGTCGCACCTCAGTCGACTTTGCTTTTGATTGGGTCCGTGACTTGAGTCGGCTTAGCTTGAGACTTATCTCTTGAAACCTTCCTTCATTAACTATTTGTTTGGTCAATCGCTAACCCTTAGTTTACTGAGCTTTCGAATGAGATTCAGTTGCACCTTGAGTTGATTTAGCTTACGATTGAATTGCCTTGGGTAGGTCTCGAAAATTTTCATTTGATAAGTCTCTATCCTAAGTCAACTTAAGCTTGAGTTGCAGACATGAGTCAACTTGTCTTGTGACTTAGCTATCTTAACTTTGAGCCACTCATCTTACATCTATTGAATACTTGGGATCTTATTTTCTTCAATGTTTGAACTTTTTCAACCATTATTTCCTTTTTAGACCATCGGTAGGAGCATAGTAAATTAAGCCTACCTACTAAGCCCTTGATCGACCACCTCAGTAGACTAGGCTTCCTACCGAGGTTGCATTGTTGAAGTTAACCTTTCTAGAAGCTCTTTAGATATACTGAGCAGCGTGAGTAGAATGAGCCTACCTACTTAGCTTTTCTTGCTAAGCTTAATTTCCTTTGATAAAGTGAAGTTGATTGGCTTAGAATACATAATTTATAACTTATTTTACTCTTGTTCTAATAAACATCATAATTGAATATATCAAATATTAAATCAAGTAATAAACAAGATTTGTTATTATCAAAATCAATTTTTGACTACACAAAAATAAGGGAACTAGATCTTGATCGACTGCCAACTTTATTGTAGAGTACATATGCATATTCTTCTAAAATTTTATTATACAAAACTAAGGTTAGCATCATGATTTTTCCTCCCCTTTGTACTCATCATCTCACTCACAGTCTACTATGAAACCAACAACCCAATATAAATTCACTAGCTAAGAACATGTGCATCCAATCCATCCCTAGCAAGTAATCCGAGTCTAGCTACTATTAGATCTGTCATTATTTAAATTTCCTGCATTTAATCCATTTGTCATTTACAAGATTTTGAAATTAGATTTAATTAGTTTATTGAACATCTTTAAACTCTACACCTGCCAAGAATCTTTTGGGTTTTGGTACAATTGGTTTTGAAAGCTTGATTTGTTGTGGGATATCCTTTGTGTTGAGTTTGAGTTTTAATGCTAATTATTGATCCCAAAATAAGGTGTATGACAAAGTACAAAATCAAGCAAGATTGAGAGATTAAGTAGATATGCAAGAGCAAAAAATGAATAGCGGTGGAAGCACACAAGCATACAAGATAATAAACACAATGATTATAGTGGTTTGGGCCCCCTTGGCATCTACTCTATTCTCCAAGGTATCCCAACCTTGAGTTCCACTAACCACTTGTGGAATCACACCTTTATTATTTTGTTGAGATCACCAAGAACTCATATACCACCTAATTTCTCTAAGCTCATTAAGAAACTTTACACTGTTAGTTTCTCTGAGTTTACCAACAAATTCTTATAACATACCACTACTATAAGGATCTCCTTCCTTGCAACAGAAAATGAAAATATCCTAAATAAAGATTGTACACATGTAATACCTCTAACTAGGTAGAGATACACATGTATAAAGCTCAAATATAAATAATAAACAATAACTTTATAGTACCCCGAACTCCTCTTGAGATGGATTTGATATAGCTTTGGACTTATTGATCGTTGGAGCACCTTAGAGTGAATGCACAAGCAGACTTGATTTTTCTTGTGATTGATTCGTTTGTAGCACTTAGAACCCTCAAGTTTCTTTTTCTTCTTTAATAGAACTTCTATTTATAAGTTCCATAGGGGCTTTTGAGCATTTGGAAGAGGACTATTTAAAATCTAGCCATTGTTGAAACATCACATCAATTTTCAACCGTTATGATTATAGACCTCTATATACATAATCTCTCCTTTGTTAAAGAACTTTGTGGACAAATGCAACCCTAAAGAACTTCATTGGTTTCCTTTATCAACACCTCTATAGAATATGGTCTTTATAAAGAGCTCTACAAACCTTTGTAGAGTCTCTATAGACCTCTGAACATCGTGACTTAGAGTACCCATTAGATAGTGAGTGCTATAGACCTTTGTAGTTGTGGGATCTCCTTTGTAGGTCTCCTTTGTCAGTCCAAAGCTTGAGAATGTTGTCCCAGTGGCCTTGATAAACCTATGTATCCTTTCTAGTCTTCTTTATAGGACTAATTTATCACTCAAAATCTTAGCACTCAAAATCTTAGCACAACTTCATTAGCATAGGTTTAAGTCATTTACAATTTTTATTGTCATCAAAACTATATATCTAAACTTAACACTTAGTTGACATGAATGGGTATGGGACAATAAAAATTATGTCATGGATTTCTATCATCACTTGGTCAGAGACAATCCTTACAATTGCAATCTTGCCTAAATAATTATGTTAGCCATATTATTAATGGGAGATGAAATTATACTTTCCACTACTCAATTGTCTTGTTGGTCCCTATGGCACCGCTTAACCTAAGAGGGGAGGGCTGAATTGGGTTTATAAAATTTTCTTACTTAATTCCCGAATAATCAAATTCCCTCATTTTGAATGATTTGCTGTTAAGTCAATATGATAAAATGTAAAGTGTAAGCAAATAGACCAATCATAAGTAGGAGACATAATAGACAATGGTTCAGGACAACCTCCCCACTCTACTCTTCTAAGCACACACCTTTTGTATCTCGGGTTTCACTATCTTTATAATGGAATACAAATTAGTAATTGATAAGTTCATAATTTATCATATTTTAGATACCTAAATACATATTTTGGTCTTTAATTGAAATAATTTTATTGATTTATATTTACATTATTAGGATTATTGTGTGATTTTGATGACAATAAAACTTGTCTTAAGACTTGATTTATGCTAATGATGATTTTAGTCTTGGGAGCCAAAATGAAGACAAATATGCTTGGCATGAATAATCATTATTGCAACATTTTAAATGCAAGCATATTACATAAATTATTTTAGAGAATGAAGAATTCATTATGATCCATAGTGCATTAACCTTGTCTATTATGTATTGGATCATAGATATATCATGTGCTTTATGGAGTTCTCACTTTAAACTTTCATTATAAAATACAATATGTGATTTATCTATGTTCTACAACTTGTGAAGATTATATGGGGATAAACATATTTTGATAAGTGTGCTTCATAGAAGATATTCTTTATATGAAAAAAATTATACTGAAATGATTTATCCATACTCTAACTTATGTATATTATATGTGGATAAATGTATTTTGATTTACAATGAATAATGTCCAAGTTTCACAATTGGCAAAAGTGTTAAAATTTCCAAGTGCAGGTTCGCTGCTACAATAATTTTTCTACAGTACTTTTGCTACAGTAAAATGCTATAATGTTGCTATAGTACCAAATGAAGTGGATTGTCTAAGATGAAGTGGAAGACAATGGTTGTCTAAAGATGAAATTTGTCTAAGATGAAGTGGAAGATGAAGTTTATCTAAGACGAAGTGAAAAATGAAGTTTGTCTAAGACGAAGTTGAAGACGAATTACTACAATACGTTGCTACACTAACCTACTATAGTAACTTGCTACAAAGTTATTCATCTGCTACTTACTTTAGACAAACAATAAACAAAGCTCTGCTACAGTGATCAACTATAGTAATTTGCTACAGTACGCATTGACAAACTTATTAGTCCAATACTTACTTCAGACAAATAATAGATAAAATGCTACTACAGTAATCTACTATAGAGATATGTTAAAGTACTAACTGACAAACATATTCACCTGATACTTAAGTTTAATAAAGTGGTGCTACAGTGATCTAATATAGTAATGTGTTGTAGTAACTAGCTAAAATTAAAATTTGCTATTTTCAAATATTAGAAATTCAACACTCTACAGAAACTGTATCTTGCAACAATATTCTTCCAAGCAGTCCATAACCTTTTTGGATTATAAAAATAGACAATCCATTGGATAAGAATAAAATGCTTAAAGGTTCTAAGTGCTAAACAAAAATTAAACATCAAGAACCCATTCAAATCTCCAAAAGAAGGACTATAGATATTTGTTCTAATCATCTGTCACATTTCAAAAAGTTTGAGTTACAAAGATTTTGAAATATACTCAAAGATGTTAATTTGAATACTCTATTCAAAATCTCAAGAAACAATGAAAAGACAACGATGGAAGAAGAAGTTCAGAGAGGAAAATACATCTGTCTAAAAATGAAGAAACCCAAATTTGTCTGGAATCAACTATGGACAAAGTAGGAGACAAAGAGACTCTGTCAAGCCAAAAAGAGACTTTGTCTAATATTAACTTTAGACAAATGCAATAAAGCACCAATCAAAGTAAGGAGCTGAATTTGTCAGAATTTATTATCTTCTTTCTAAAACCGTGAATCAAGTTAGAGCTGCAGCATCTCCTCATTCATCAGTTGCCTGAACCAGCTATTTTCCTTCTTCTATGTCAAGGTAGATACTACAGAATAGCTCTAAGTAGATGGAAATTAATTAAAAGATGACATTTTCAAATGAAAGATTATATAACGGTCTTATCTTCTTCCGACGGTTGAAACTATGAACAAGCTATTTAAGGAGAAAAGGTGGAACAAGAAGGTGGTGAAGGAATACTTTTAATATGCACTTTTTTAACTTATGCAAATTCTTCCACCAATGGCCAAGAGCTTAAATTTTCAATTATCTATCCTTGAGCTTAAACCTTCATATTCTTAATAGTCATTGTCTTTACATTATGGGAAGATTCTTTTGTATTACTAGAGTTGTAGAAAATTTCATCTATGCTTCGTTCTAACACTTTGTAAAGTGTATTAGTTTTCTAGTTAATCTAAAAACTAAAGAGTTCGTGATAACCTTTGGAAAACCATCAAGTTTGCTAGTAACCTTCAAAACTAGTGAGTTTCTTGTTGAGCTTGTGAAAATCAGAAGAGTGCTGGGAGCACTATATTTATGCCCTCAAAAGCTGAAATCTAAAAGGGTATTGGGAACACTTATTTACACCCCCTAGAGCTGGAATCTAAAAGAGTGCTAGGAGTACTATTGTTTTTTCATTATATGGGATATAGTGAAACCCAAGGCATAATGAGTATGTGCTCTTGGAAAAGTGGATGTAGGGATGAGGTTCCCAAACTACTATAAAAATCTTATTGTTTATGTATGCTTGTTAATTTATTTTCTTGCACTTTAGTGTTCTATTACTTAGTTTACATTGCACCGTACACATATATGAAAAGAGGGAAGTAATCTTGTAGGGGGAAAGCAAGAAATTTTCATAAAACCAATTTACCCCTCCCCTCTTGGGTATAGCCATCCTACGGGAACCAACACACATTGGATCAAATATTGCATTAATGAATGTACTTTATATTTCAGGTCAATTTGGTGGAATTTAGGTTAATTGGGCTAAAACAACTATTTTCGAGCAAGACAATCTAACTGCCAACTTAATTGGGCCAATATCTTGGGAATGATGATATTTTTATGATGGAGAAGCCATATGTCATGTGGGACATGCATATGTGTGGACAATTCAAGTCAATTGGTTAAGAACAACAAGGAGAGTGTAATAAATGGTGGAGATCTTCTCAATTTTTAATCTACATGTGTGGAATTGTACTAATCACTTCAATTGCTTCAAGATCAACAATGGACCATTAGGGACATCGAAGGTATGGTCCACATGTGGAAAAATCATGCAAAAATAGATGGGACTTGAGAAAGTGGTGAACACAAGCATGGAGAAGAGGAGAGAGATTGGATAAGATTATGTCAATTTTTATGCAAGTTTTGCTATTTTCAGCAAACTAGTCTTCATGGAGACATACACCATTGTGGGAGCATCATTCCTAGTCATTAATCAAGTTTTAGAGATGATGATAAAGTGGATTTATGTAGCTGATTATGAAGTGGACAGCAACAGGGACAGATTGGTGCAAGTGTGAAGTTAAAGAAGAGTGGTGAAAGCAAATTGTGCACATGAACATTGAAGATAGAGCTTTACCAAATCAAATGGGAAGTTTTTAATCTAAGATTTCCCAGCTTAATCATGAATTTATGCAATAATTTCATGTAGAATAGTTCCTTGCACAAAAGAGATGGTGGGAAAATCCAATGCGCATAGAATTTCTAAATTGAGCATTAGTTTGGACATGCAATAGGATGGAATTTCATATAGAAAAATTCTTGCAGAAATTAGATGGGAATCAATTCATGCACAATTCACAACAATTTCAAGTTCACAATTGGATAATATTTTGTGCACAATACAGATGGTCTTGTGAAATTGGAAGGAGAAAAACTTGTGGAAACTAGATTTTGGAAATATTCATGCGCAAATCTATTGGAGCTTTTGGATGCAATTATCATGGAATTATTATGCACAAAACCCAATTAAAAATTCCATGCTTGATTGCAATTCCGTGACAAATTCAATTGGAGAAAAACTTGCAAATGTGCAAATCAATTGAATTTTCATGCACAAGTTTTTAGGATTTTCTTGCAAAATTTTCATGGAATGTTGTTACAGCAATTCCGTCTCTAATAAAAAATAATTCAGAAATATTTTTCATGATTTTGTGATTTTAAGGTGAGCCACACATGAATTAAAGGATCAACAACCCTAATCAAGTGTGCATTAAAGTGGATTTGCAAGTTTTGATGATTGGATTGCAAGACCTATGCATGTACAACTATATGATTCAATTCACAATCTGTTGAATGTCCAATTGATGGGAATTTGATGATGAGGATGAGTGTATATGAAGATTAATTCAAAATGGATGGTGGATATCACGTAATAACAAGGTAAATCAAGGGTTATGATCAAGACAACTAGCTCACATTTGCAATCATCGTCTAGTGAGGATTGCATGCAAGCTAATAATTAGTGGGAACTGACAAGGGGCTTTTAATAAGAGCTTGTGCAAGTTTGTAGGGGGATTACATGTCGTAATTTGGTGGAGAGGAAAACAGTAAGTGGTGCATCTAAAACAAAAGCTTTGAGAAGGAAATTAAAGTAAAAAAAATCAAGGAAGATCATTCAAGCATCAAGGGGAAGATTTTACTACTGCTTTAATTTTCTTTGCTTTCAATTTCTTTCACCCTTTGTATCTTTTATTAAAGTTTAGATTTGAATCATGAGGATGTTTGATAATATTTTTTTGATTTTGATTCAAGTATGAGTAGCTACACTTCCTTCTAGCGGATAGATGATCTTATGTGGATGTTATAATTTGATTAAATAGTTATAACATTGAGAGTTTTCATTGGTTTATTTATGATATTTTATTTTTAATGTTTTTAATTTACTAATCATCTATTGAATGATTTTATATTTGGGATTTGTCACTTAAAAGAGGTAATTCTAAATAGGATCTAGGCATTATAATATGAAATTCTAGATGATTCGAGAGAGCTTTTTTAGGTTTTGTGAAATCACTTAAAAGAATTATAGATATTAATGAGTTCTTAATCTCTTTATTTTTAAAGAAATATCAAAATTGGGATTTTGAAAAGTCAAGTATATAACAAGTTGGGAATACCATGATTAAAGTATAAATGAAATCAATCATTTAGAGCTTCTCTATCTTGATTTCTTTTCACCAAAGCTTTTTTACTTTTATTTTTCATTCAATCTCTCAGCTTTTGATTTTTCAAATAAATTTAGGATTATTTATTACAATAGATAGTGAATAATTGAAATTTATAGTTCGTGTGGAGACAATAACTCTACTCTCATCTTTATACTATAAAACTTGACACCGTATGCTTGCGATAGAAAATTAGTGAATAGTATTATGATACTTTTTTATATTCCAACTCTAGGGGGTACAAATCAATGCTTCTTGCATTCCTCTAGGGTACATAATCACTTAGTGCCTCTTGCACTCTTCTTGATTCTAGCTCTTGAGGGCGTAATTTAGTGCATCTTGCAATTTTCTAAATTTCATCTCTAGGGGAAATAATACAAATCAACATGTTAATTGTGAGACACACTCAAACAATCACCTTTGTTCTTCTTGAGATTGGTTTTTAATACCAACTCAAGGAATACACAAATATAAATAAGAAAGAAAAGAACTTACACTATTTATAGTGTTTCTTTGTAAGCGCGGGGGAAACTTTAATACACTTGAAAGCTGACTTCAATAGGATAATGCCTTCCCTTTGTGTTGTAGATAAAATCTTGAATGAATAATAAAGGAGGTTGGGTGCTTTGGCTTGGACTACTTGAGGATATCAAAGTTAAAGCTCTATGATTTCTTCAATAACCACTTTAACAACCTTTGAATATCCCAACATTACTTCTTTTATAGATCTCTTAAAATCTTGACCATTGGAAGTAGTTGGGGTGCATTTAATGCTTTGCAACATTCAATTTTTTATTATTATTGGAGTTAAATTAGCAAATCACAGGTGGTTGTGGCATTTTGCTGTGATTCAACTGGCGATATGGCATGCGAATATGTTATTGGCTGCGATCAGAACCCTGGCTTTCCTCAAAACCCATGTTGCTATCTACTTGTAGGCAATATGGTAGGAGGCTGCCATATCGGCTACGCTCTAGGTGATGTGGCAGACGGTATCAGTTTTGCCAAATGATACATTCTTCAGATTGGCAGGCAGTATGTTAGAGGCGCCTCAGCTTCGACTGCAGTCGCAGGTAGTACCCACAAGCGGCTATGGTATCGGCTCAACTATTTAGGAACATCACTTCTTCCTAGTGACACCACAAGTGGTATCGGAGGTGGCTATGATGTGGCTATGACATAAGCGATATGCACAGACTACTATGATATTCAAATGCGGCTTGCTCTTGTACCTTTCTGTATTGAAAATTTGTTAATCTAAACCTCCTTTACTTAGCTTGATTTTCATGATGAATGTGACTAATTAGCTGAGATTTGATGATGAGCAAAACCATGTGAGTGAATGTCTAAGGCAATGATAGTAACATTCACAAGGTGTAGTGATACATGTATAAATCATATTCAAGGAAGTAACTTTAGAAGAGTGGACAGTGCATTCAAGTTCATATCAGAGGCAAGATCTACCAATTTTAATATTCAAAGGAAGAAAACGTAAATGCTTAAGAAAGAATGACCCTAAACTTAGAAGAAAATTTCAAACATATAGGGACACGTCTGAAATAATGAGGAACAAACTCAGGATGTAAAGAAGTTCAATGTTTGAAATATGAAGACTGTAGACACATGATCTAAGTCTGGAACAACCTCTAAAATGATTCAAATGTGTGATCCAAGCTGCCAAGGCCAAACTAAAGTTAAAGGATATATCTAGCATCAAACAAGAGCTTCAAAGTTATTTTAAAAATGCTTCAAACATGGTGAAGCATGCTGCTAAAGTAAATAAGGATAGATGCCTAAGTTCAAACATAAAGAAAGCTTCAAACATATTCTAAAAATATGCTTCAAAAGAATATTACGCCATTTCAGAAATACGAAGCCAAGGTTGGATGCAAAGCCAAGTCTAGACATGCTGAAACAAGTCTACAATGCATCACTAAAGTTTAAAATTACAAAAGTTCAAAGAAGGCTAAGTCCTAAAATTTAGATGTTATGAAAGCAAGCTTCAGACGTTGCCAAGCTAATTAGAAGAGCTGAAATTCAGATGCGCGGCTAAGTAAATTACGTCGCTTCAAACGTTTCAAAGAACTTACTTCAAATGTAATGAAGCATTTCAGATGAAGCCAATTCAAGTCAGATGCAAGAAGCACAAGCTGCTCATTCTAGAAAGTCTGAAATTATTGCTTTAGATGGACCAAAGCTGTAATGACTTTAGTCAATGCAATCTTCCAACAAAACACTCACTATCATAAGTCTAAAATTATTGCTTTAGATGGACCAAAGCTGCAATGACTTTAGTCAATGTGATCTTCCAACAAAACACTCTCTGCCATTAAAGACGGGGTGAAGTCTTCACTTTAGACTTCAATGGTCAGAATTTTGAAAGTTCCCTCGCCTTCAATGCTCACCACCAACCATAATGGGAAGATTTTGAATTCTAGTATAAAAGGGGTAAAGAAAAGACGTTCCAAGAGTTAGAGAATTTACTGAATGAATTTATTGAGAATTTACGCTTTCAAAGTTTTCTTCCAAAAAGCTTTCAACTCCATTGCACAACACTCCAAACAACATTCAAAGCTAATTCCTCTACAAAGTTCTCTGGAGTTTAAAACATCTGATCTTAAGTGTTTTGTATTTATTACCACTACATTTAATTTTGTACATTTAGCCTAAGTAAGAGGCACATCCTTGTACAACCTTTTTTGATTAGGACAATAAGCAAGGGGCATGCTAATTGTGTTGACTGATTACAATAAGTTAGACTTGCTAGGGATTTGTAAAGGTTTATTGGTGAGATTTGTAAACCAATGGTTGTTAAAGTTTGTTGGTGAGCTTGTGGAAACCAATAGGTGTTTAGTGGAATCTTAGTGCAGCAAGAGAGGCTGACTTAGAGAGTAGAGTAGGCATTGAGTTTGGCCAAACCATTACAAAAATACCATTGTCTGTGTGCTATGTCATCTGTTCTATTTATTTTCAGCACTATAATTTTAATTTGGTCATAATTTTAAAAGTTCAATTCACACCCCCCTCCTCTTGAGCTACCTCTTTAACAGGACCAACAATTGGTATCAAAGTAAGCTTCATTAGTTACTCTTGATTGCCAGATATTTTAACTTTTGAAGAGATCCCAATGGCCAAAACTTTCCATAAAACCTTTGTTGAAGGACAATCAACTTCTAGACCCCCATTCTTTGATGATACCAACTATGGGTATTGGAAGATGTTAATGTAGAACTTCTTGATAGCCATTGACTACAAGTTATAGCAAATAATCAAAGATGGCAAAGTTGTCCTTAACTAGGAAGACAAATACACCATGGAGGACATTGCCATAGTAGAAAGAGATGCCAAAGTAAAGAACTACCTTTACTGTGCATTGTCCTCATCCAAGTTTGAGAAGATTTCCTTATGCGATTCTGTGGAAGAGATTTGGGATAAACTCCAAGTCACACAAGAGGGCACTAATCTGGTCAAAGAGACCAAAATAAATATTCTTGTGCAAGAATATGAAACCTTTCACATGCTAGACATAGAGACAATTTTAGAGATGTTAGGATGGTTTCAAAAAATTACCAACAGGTTGAAGGGTCTTGGTGAAAAATATAAAGAGCCCAAATTGGTGGAGAAGATACTAGGATCACTTCCTAGGCAATGGATGCCTAAAGTGATAGCCATCCAAGAGGCAAAGGACCTGGATAAAATGAACATCAAAGAGCTCATGGGTTCTCTTGTGACCCATGAGGTATTAATGAAGCTAAGGGCTCCAAAAGAGCTAAAGGGAAATAAAACAATAGTATTCGAAGTTGAATCAGACAATGATTCACAAAGTGAACCTTCCACTAGTGGAATTGAAGAAGATGATGGCATAGCAATGATAAGTAGAAGATTCAAAGCCATGTTCAAGAGGAAGAGTATAAAAAATTTTAGAAACTTCAAAAGCAAGGACAAGAGACAAGAAGTCCCCACATGTTAAAACTATGGCAAGCCTAGCCATATGAGGTTCAATTGCCCAGAACAAGACAAGAGGCAAGGGGAGCAATAAAAGAAGAAGTACAACTCACACACTAAGAAGAAAGACAACAACAATTGTAGCAACATAAACTATGAAAAGAAAAAGAGAGCTTTAGCTGTGTGGGAGATGATAGAGAATTTAATGCAAGACAACTCAAGTGATGGTGAAGAATAACTTGAAGCCCAGTTCCGCAAGTTGTCACCAATGAAAGAAGACCACAAAGATCATCACACAAGAATTAACTTCATGGCCATCCATGAAGATGAAGTAATTTCTGAACTTGAATCTCTTAGTTTTCAAGAAGAATTAGAAAGTTTATATGTTAGCTTCAAGGTTTTAAAAGCCAAACATAAGGAGATCAAAGAGCAGTTTAGAATGATCAATGAGTGTTCTAAATTGAAAGATGAAAATAATTAGCTCAAGAGTAGACAATGCACCATAAATTAACTCAAGCAAGTCAAGGCTGAAAATAATGCCCTAAAGAAAACCTTGACCTCCACCTTTTTTAGAATGAAACTCAAGAGAAAAGGTGGACAACAATAAAGAAAATAGAATAACAATTCTAGAAGAATACAAAGGTCCAAATAGACCATGGTTTGGGTTCCCAAAGCTTTAGCAGATGTGGTAAATTCTACTCAATCTTCTAATGTCAAATTAGTGGACCGAAGAAGTAGTGGTTACAAAATTTTCTGCCACTAACCCCCTGGACCCATTAACAAATGGGTACAAAAAATAACAAATTAAACTTATCATTGCAAGTCCATCTGAGAGCCACAAGGACCAACACATGATACATTGATAATGATTTCTTAAGACACATGAGAGGGGAGAAGGAGCGATCCATGGTGTAACTGTGACCTTTAGAGAGAATGGAAAAGGTAGAGTGGTTAGGATTGGTAAGGTCAGCCAACCATAATCTACTATTATTTCAGATATTTTGTTAGTTGAGGGATTAAAACATAACATCTTGAGTGTTAGCTAGTTTTGTGATAGTAGATATGAGGTTATGTTTGAATCTCACATATGTTCTGTGTTAGATCAGTCCAACTTGGCTGTAGTTTAGGTAAGAGACATGGAAATGTGTATGTTATAGACTTGTGTGATATCTAAGCCAAGTGCCTTGTTAGTCACGATGAGTCCTTGTTGTAGTATAGAAGACTAGGACATGCCAGCAAAGATAAGATTGAAAGTCTAAATTGAAAAGACCTTGTAGTTGGCTTACCTAAACTGAATTTTGATGAAGGATAGTTGTGCGATGCTTGCTTAAAAGGAAAGCAAGGAAAAGAGTCTTTCAAATCAAATAAAGAAGTACACACACCTAAACCTTTTCAATTGCTACATATGGACTTAGTGAAACAACCAAGAACTAGGAATCTTAGAGGGTAACATTATGCATATGTCATCATTGATGACTATAGTAGATATACCTAGGTAATGTTTCTTGCATCCAAAGATGAGGCTTTTTCATTCTTTGAGATATTTTCCAAGTGTGTTGATGAGCTCATAATTTATCATGCTTTAATAACTAAATTCACATGTTTTTAATCTTAAATTTATATGATTTTATTGAATTATTATCACATTTGATTAAATATTGCACTCAATGGAGTTAATTTGTGTTTTAGGTATCAAAACATGTTAAAAAAGAACTGATTATGAAAAAGACATCACTTCAAGACCATTTTTGGTACTTATAGAGACTGACTCAGGAAAACTGTTCAATATAGAAGTTTCTTCCCTTTAAGTTAGCTATCCAAAAAATCAAGAATCATAGGATTTGGAGTTCATATGTGGAAGTTATGGTAAAAGCATTGCAATTGTCTTAGACTTTATACTTACTAAATATGACAAAGGCATCACTTATAGCTAACTTTTGGCATATATGGAGGCTGATTTGGAAAACATGTTCAACATGAAAGTTGTATCCCTTCAAATTATCTTTCCAACCATAAAGAATCACATAATTCTAATATCATAATAAGAAAGTTATAGCTAAAATAGTTAACACTATTCCTGGCATGAGTAGACAACAAGTTTGATTTTATTTTGATTTATCTTTTTGCTTAGGTTGTTTTGATTTTTTTTATTTGATCTCAGATGATCCATTCAAAAAGTTGTGCACACTAATAAAAGCAACCTTCCTACACCATCAAAGGATCATACATTCCCACAAGGAAGTTTCTTTCCCCCTTATGCATTATTTTTAACATTAAGGATAATGTTTGATTTAACTTTGGGGGCATTTGGGGATTTTCATTTAGTTTGTAAATGTTTTTCAAATTTTGGTATAATTTTTTTGATGAGCTTCACTTTTTAATCACTTAGCTAAGATAACCTAAGAGTAATTGTGTAAAATTAGTGAATTTGAATGAGTTGGATTGATTTTCTCTTGATAATCATTAACCTATGCTCAGTTTTTTATTGCCATTGCACATGATTTAGAAGGATAGGCACTACCTTATCATTGAATGATTCTTATGTTAAGTCTTTCTTTTTCATGAATGATGAAATTTTTATTGAGCACATTATGTTATGATCATGTGAAGTGTATGTGGATTAGTTGATAATGTGTGGATTTAGTGATATATTTTGATTAACATGAGCACAATAGAACTTGTTTGATTATCCCTCAAGGTGAAATTCTAGATAACATAGTTACTTAGAAAAAATTTAGGCATTCTTTGATCAGTTTGAACCTTTCAAGTTAACCTAGTACATCACTATCACTAGTGCCCCCATTAAGCCTTAATGAAAGAATGACATAAGCAAAGCATGTAAAAAGCCACCATTCGACTCTTAGAAAGGTATGAGTGAAGCAAAGAAGATAAGCATGCGGTTTTGAAAAGAAAAATGTCAAAAGGAAAAAAAGGACAAAAAGAAAAGAATCAATAAGGATTCATCCTTCAATTGGGGGGATCACATCCCAACAAACTCAAAAGAAAATAAGTTTAGAAGTGTGGTAGTAATACAACCTACAAAAAGAAAGAGAAGAGCAAATAAAAAAAAGTAAAGAGAGTAAATATTCATGTTCAAATTCATTTATGATCTCTTGCTTTGTGAATTCTTGTTCCTTTCTTTTGTTTTCCAGACCCAAGGCCCTATTATAAGCTTAGCAAAGACCTATTGATTCAAGTGGATAGAGTTTTCTACATTAGTGGAGAGGGATTATGAAAAGTAACCCTATGGGATATTTTATGGAGATCACTAGAATCATTGAATTGCATATTATTAATTGAAAAGCATGCATGTAGCATGAGGTTGATAAAGCACACACACACAATTTCACTTCATGAAGAGATTGATGATGTATGAGTTTCATGAGATTACTTGGCAAGTTTTTTGAATGATTTCTAAGTTGTGTATATGTGTAATTTATTTGACATGTTCTTGATAGTTTAAGAAAGATTATCTTAATTAATTCATGAATTGTGATTGTTGTTTTGCTCGAGGATAATCAAAAGCTAAGTTTAAGAGTAGTTGATAAGCTTATAATCTATCATGTTTTAGATCCTAAATTTATATTATTTTATTAGATTATAATCATATTTGATTAAATATTGCACTTAATGGAGTTAGTTTGTATTTCAAGCATCAAAACATGTTAAAAAGGAGCTGATTATAAAAAAGGCATCAATTTGAGGCCATTTTTAGTACTTATAGAGACTGATTTAGGAAAAATGTTCAATATAGAAGTTTTAGCCTTTCAAGTTATCTGTTCAAAAAATAAAGAATCACAAGATTTGTAGCTTACTTTTGACATAGATGGAGGCTAATTTGGAAAATGTGTTCAATACGAAAGTTATATCCCTTCAAATTATTTTTGCAACACATTAAGAATTACATGATTCCAATATCGTATGAGAAAGTTATAGCTAAAATAATGGACGCTATTCTTGGCATGAGTAGATAGCAAGTTTGGTGCCATGGCACCAAGATTTAGTGCCACGACGCTAGTGCAATGCGAAAGTGCATTATTTTAGTATTTTGCATATTTTATGTGCAAAACCACATGGGGATCTATATGGAAGTGAAAATAACCCTAATTATGGTTATTTAAGGAGTTTTGGAGAGAGAAAGAGGGATGTTTTGGTGCGAAGGACTTCAAGATCAAGGGATTTTGTGCAAGTTAGAGGAAGATCAACAATAGCATAGAGTCTTATCATTTTTCTTATTCTTCCTTTAATTTTGTGATGATGTTTAGACTATTTGGAATTGTTTTCATTATGAATAGCTAAATTCCTCTTTCTAAAGGTAAGATGGATCTTATGTGGATATCAAGGGATGAATAATTAGTTATATTATTGGGAATTCTCATTAATTTATTTATGATGTCTTGTTCTTAATGCTTTTAATGTATTGGTTATCTATTAAATAATTTTATATTTGGGATTTGACTCTAGGGAGAGGTAATCCTGAATAGGATCTAGGCGTCATGACATGGAATTCTAGATGACTTGGGAGAGCTTTTAGGTTTTGTGAAGTCACTTAAAATAATTACAGATGTTAATGTATTTTTAATCTTTCAATTTTTATAGGGATATCGAAATTGAAATATTATGAATAGATGCTTGGCTCGACACTCGGGAGAGGGAGTTCAGTGAATGAGGATTCTTGATTTATAAACCAAGAGAACAATCTGTTAAGTCTAACGCCTCTACTAAGCTTGATTTTGATAACGAATGTAATCAAACCCCTCTGCTAGGCTTGATTTTGATAACGAATGTAATCAAATAACTAAGTTTTGATGATGGATAAACAAATGAGTGAAGAATTAAGTTACTAACAGGTTACTTTGTAAGTAATGCAATGTTTATATGTCAAAACAGACTAAGGAGAGTAACTATGAGTAATAAACAAAAGTATTTGTAAGCTTATCACATTAACCCTTCAAAAGAAGATAATTTAAAAGGAATGTTCAAGTAAAAATCATTCAAAAGTGATTCAAAAGCATGTTAGAATTTCTTCAGAGATGAGGCGTGAATCTCAGAAGTTGTGAAATCTGCAAGAACTGCTTCAGAACCTCTTCAGAGACAAATCATGAATCAAAGAATTAACTTCAAAATAATTTTACATTTCAAAAGTATTTAGAAGGATTCCTCAAGTCTCTAGAAACTTTTAGAAGTAAAAAGTTTTACTTCAAAGGAAATTTCTACAAATCGAAAGTTTGTCAGAAGAACCTTAGAAATGCTTTCAAGTCCTAGTCATGTCTCAGAAGATCAATAATAATGGTATAAAATAAGTTCAGAGGAAATTTCTAAACTCAAAAATACTTCAAATCTTCATAAACAATATAGAAGACTGTTAGAAGTTGTTGGATCTGGTAGGGTGGCTTAGCCCAAGAGGGGAGGGGTGAATTGGGTTTATAAAAACTTATCGCTTAACCCTTATGAATTCAATTTCCCTCTTTGCATGCTTGTGTACTATGTAATACAAAATAAATAGTAAAGTTGTAAAGTGCATAAAAACTAATGGTTCAGGCAACTTCCCTACTCCTTTCTTCCAAGAGCACATTCTCCTTATGCCTTGGGTTCCACTATCTCCAATAGTAAAAATACACATAGTGCTCCCAACACTTTTAGATTCCAGCTTTAGGGGTTGTAAACATAGTGCTCCCAACACTCTTCTGGATTCTAACTCAAGGGGGCATAAAGATAGTATTCTCATTACTCTTCTGGATTCCAGCTCTAGGGGGAATAACTCTGGTTTCATGAGCCAACCAGAAACTCTACCTTTGCAGGTGTTTTGTGTACAAGAATTTGCCTCTATCAAGGTTGATGAGTACACATAGTTAAAGCATAAATACATATGATAAAGCAATAAGCACATTATTGTGATTTTGAACTCCCTTTAGATAGTGTTGATGTAGCCTTGAAGCTCTTTAATCTTGGTAGCACTTTAAGTGAAAAACACTTGGAGGACTTAAATGAGTTTCTTATTGTTTGATTCTCCTCTCATGCACAATTGAGAGAGGCAAGGTAAACCTAATCAACCCAGTCCCACTTGTCCTAAGCTTCTCATGGGCAATTGAGAGAGTTGAGCTAAACCCAATCAACCTAGCCTCACTTTTCCAAAGCTTCTCTGTAACGCCCCTCCTTCCTGGAGCTTTACTAGTGGTAAATTCAGAGGAAATTCTGACAGAGTCTCCCCTAATTTACCACCATTATCCTGTATACAACATACT
>JAYJMB010050151.1:0-29444 GCA_036873735.1 Pouteria campechiana
GTTATAATTTTTTTGTATCATATTATAAGTAGGATTTTTAGTTGTTTAATTTTCTTTCTTTTTGGTGAGCTTTGATTACAAGGAAGAAGAACACATGGGAAAGATGGGCCCAAACAAAATTTTTGATCTATATGAGATGCTTGGGGTGAAATCATAATAGAAAAGTATTAGAGGTAGGTCTAGAGGAATGTATAAAGTGAATGCTGACACTAACCTTTTTAAGCAGATGTCGGAGCTTGCTGAACTGATGGAGACGATGTGCTCCATGGTGATGAATCCGAAACAATCCATTCTTATTAAGGTATGTTCTATTTGTGATATTTTTGGTCACTCATACAACGTCTGTCCTTCTAGGCAGGGTTTTGTAAATTTTTTAGAATAAGCCAATGAGATGAACTTCTACAACCAGCCACTCTGTGATGATCCATATCATGGTTGGAGTAGTCATTCTAATTTTTCATGGAACATTGATTTGAAACTATTTCAATATAGAACTTATGTTTAACCAACAAAGCCAACTCTAGAAGAGACATTATAAAGTTTTATCTAAGCAATCCAAACTTGGTCTTAGAATGATGAAATATGGTTCCAAAATACTGAATCAATTTTTCAAAATGTGGAGGCACCATGAAGAAGAAAAAGACTCATTTGGAGCAAATTGTGGAGGTTTTACAGAGTGACATATATAAAAAGCTATCAAGTCAGCTTGAGCAAGTGAAAGCAAACACAAAATTGAAAGGTGCTAAGGTAATACATGACAAAGTTGGTGATGTGATTAACGATTATAATATTTTTGTAGTTGATGAGGAGAAGGTGAATGCAACAAGAGTTGTGTTTTTAATTATTAACACTCCACTCGACTACAAGCCACCACCACCTTATGATCCACCTATCTCATTTTCTAGGCGTATGTTGCAGAACAAAGTTGTTAAAAAACCTTGCCATGGCAATGAGCAAATTCTAGCTTTAGATGTTTTCCCACATGAAAAAGCTAGTGCGCTAATTGAAATTATTAACGAAGGCTTGGCAAAGGAGGAGATCAAAGAAAAATCTAAATGGATTAATTTCCTCATTGTTTAAGGTATGCATCTGTGAGCAGTGATTCATTCTTTCTAGTGATTATTTCTTCATCTTTTGTAGGTATTGAAAAGGAAAAGCTAATGCAACTTCAAGATCATATTATGAAGTTTGATATTTTCAAGGAGATGAAGTTGTTCAATAAGAACAAGAATGGCTCCAAGTTAGAGGGAGTGGATGAAAGCACTAAGGAACTTTTAAAAGAGTCCTTAAACATAGTTAAAGCAACATAAGTTGAAGGAGATAAATTAGAAGATGTTGCATCATTCAACCATATTTTGGGAGCACTATCATTTTCCAAGCCACTACCAAGCTTCAAGGAGCCAGAACATCAGAGAGCTAAATTTCAATTCAAAGTTGGAAGGCCATAATTGGGCTGAGACTTTAAATCAAGCGCTTCTTGGGAGGCAACCAAAGCTTTTTCTAAATTTTCTATCTTTTCATATCATTTAGCTTAGTGTTTGCTTATTTTCTTTACTATTAGGATAAATTATTTTTAATTTCTGGTTACTGTGTGTTACAGAAGGAGGAATCCTAATTTTAGAGGATTGTAGATTCTCTTCCAAGTGTTAAAATGATACCAAGCTAGCTTCAGAAAAAGAGGATGTGAATGCACTTCATTCAGGGAAGCCCTCAATCTTAAACTTCTTCAATAATTTCACATGAGGACAATGTAAATTTTAGTTGGGGGTGTTATACATTGCATTAAAGTGCATTCTATTTTGGGCATTTTTTTTCAAATTTAGATATAATTTTGATGAGCTGCACATTTTGAAAACTTAGCTAAGAAAATCCAATAGCAATTGTGTTTAACATGTTGAAACTGAATAGGATGACTCTTTCTTGCACATGATTTAGAAGGAAGGAGAGGCACCACCTTGTGATTCATTAATTCTTGTGACAAGTCTTTCTATTTTATGAATGATGAAGATTTTTCAAGGACATTATGTTATGATCATGATAATTCTATGCGAATTAGTTGGCGGTGTTGCAAATTCATTAACTTATTTTGATTGATACAAGCATGTTAGAACTTGTTTGAGTATCCCTCAAGGTGAAATCTTAGATAGCATATTTACTTGGAAGTGATCTAGGCATTCTTTGATCAGTTTGAGCCTTTCAAGCTAACCTAGTATATTCGTGTCACTAGTGTCCCTATTGAGCCTTAATGAAAGAATGACATGTGCAAAACATATGAAAGACCGCCATTCAAAATTTCTTTCTTTAGCCTCATTATCTAGACCTATTTAGCTTGAAAAACCATGTTCTATGTATTAAGTGACATATTCTTTGCTCATGGTTGTTTGATAGGTATGAATGAAGCAAAATAAGATAAGTTTAGGGGTGTTAAAAAGAAGTATGTCATGATAAAGATAAAGAAAAAGGGACAAAAGAAAAAGGTCAAGTAAGGAAATATGTTTTAATTGGGGGGATCACATTCCATAAACTCAAAAGAAAACAAGTTTCGGGGTATGGTAGTAATACAACCCATAATTGGGGGGGTCACATTCCAATGAAATTGACAGAAAATAAGTTTGGGGGTGTGATAGTAATAAAGCCCATAATAATAAAAATAAAGTAGAGAAAACGCCAAACAAAAAGTTAAGAGGGTGAACATTCATGTGCAATTCAGTTATGATCTCTTACTTTGAGAATCCTTACTTTTTTTCTTTGTTAGCCAAACCCAAGGCCCCATTATAAGCTTAACAATGACCTCTTGATCTAAGTAAATATAGTTGTCTACATTAGCGAAGAGGGATTATGAAAAGCAAGCTTATGAGGTGTTTTGTGAAGGTCATTAGAATCATTAGTTTACACATTGTTAACTGACAAGTATGCATGGAGCATGAGATTGACATAGCGCACACACACAATTTTCACTTCATGAAAGGATTGATGAAGTATGAGTTTCAGGAAATTACTTTGGAAGTGTCTTGAATGAATTTAGAATTATATATATGAGTAATTTGTCTAGCATGTTACCAACTATTTGAAAGAGATTTTCCTAATCGATTCATGAATTTGGATTCTTATTTTACTCAAGGATGAGCAAAAGCTAAGTTTGGGGTATTTGATGAGCTCATAATGTACATGTTTTAATGCCTAAATTTACATGTTGTGTAACTTTATTTGACATGAGTTTAGTGGTTCATAACTACATTTGATGAAATATTACACTTAATTATGTCAAAAAGAAGCTCAATGTGAAGTAGCACCTCTTTTATTCAATTTTTAATACCACTATAGACTAACATAGGACAAGTGGTCAACATTATAGTTGAATCCTTTGAAGTATCTTTCTAACAAATTAATAATCATCTAATTTGGAGATCATATGAGGAATTTATAGATGAAATAGTGAACACCTCTCCAGGTGGACAACAAGTTGGCGCCTCTAGCGCTACTTTGAGGCACTTTTTCATACATTTACAAGAGTATTCTACTCAAGAGATTAGCATAAAAGTTGTAGATATTGCCATTATTTGACCAATTCAAAAAGAATCATGAAATTACAAGTTCATGCAAGGAAGTTATGATCAAAACAATTGAAGCATCTCCTATGGACAACAAACCAAAGCTGCCGGCTCCCACTCATGATCTAAACCACCCCACCAGAGAGCAAGAGGCACTGGAGGCACCGGATTCCATCTAAAATCTTTTGAATTATGTTTTAGTTATACAAATTTTCTATTTTAAGTATTTTTAGGAAGTTTTTATGCTATTTTGAGGGGATTCTTTTGGAGAACTTCTAAGAGGAGTTCTAGGGTTTTCTTGGAGGCTAGCCTTAGGGTTTTTGAGGAGCAAAGAAAGAGATTCAAGAGAGCGAAGGCGATTCAAGAAGGCAATTTGCAATATGATGATCTTCATGAAGGTAGTATCTTTTATTTTCTTCATGAACTAATTTCTTCTCTCTAGGATGAAGATGTAGCCCTTTTTTATGAACCTTATTATTTAGATTATTGATTATTTAATGCAAGTCTACATTTTTATTCATGGGTTTTATTTCATTCTTTTAATTTGTGTGATTACTTGATCACTAGTCTCATAAATCTTATTGATTGTCTATGTATGGTTAAGGCACACACCTAACGCACAACCATGAGCTTCTTTGAATGAGAAAAGTAGAAGGTTAAGGTGCATACCTAACGCACAGCCATTTTACTTGGTTTACAATTCTTGATCATAATGGATTTTCAACTTAATTATGCTATACACCATAGGTAATTGGAATGAGTGAAAGTGCTTGATTTAAACTTCTACATCAAATGGTAATAATCATATCATAGAAAGAATGAACCTAAGCAAGCATTGAATCCAATATCCAAATAGCAAGAGGAGTCATTAAGTGGTGAAATCTTAACACTGGACCTTTGTCACTTGTAATCTATCCTATATCATTTTATAGCCCTAGATTTTTTATTATCTTTTAGTTTATTATTCTTATTAGTTCAAATCAACAATCCATTCTTTTAAAATTAGTTTAAGGTCATAACTTAATTAAATTAAATCAGTTTGTCATTCTCTGTGGGATCGACCCTTGCTCACGCACACTGTACTGTTATACACTTGTGCACTTGCAGGGTATTATAATTTGAACCATCAGCCTTCAAAATAAGACTAAAATTTTCTTTACCTTAGTCTTTCTAAACTCTTAAACCAATGTTCACCCATATTCCCATAGGTTTGTAAACTTGTATTAAGCATGTCATATCCAATTTCCTTCCTGTAACAATTGCCATATGGTTATGGGACTTATCACATATACTATCGTTCTAGTATAAGAGAAATACAGCTTTGAAACCATTCTATCATGCCCCACTCCTTGGCCTATGCATTTTACCATTACCCTATAAATTTTCCTATTTCTAAGGGGATATCTTGCAAAAAATTTAGCATGGTCTACCTGAAATTATCAAGATTTAAACTTTATAATTATTTATCATAATAATTTCAATAGTAAAAATTATTAACCTAAACCATTAACACAGTCATCTATACCCACATCTGTCTAGGACCAGTTGCTCCATGATGATAATAAATAAATCTGAAATACCACAAATCCATTCTCAATATTTCTATGACATGCTAATACATTATTCTTTTACATGTCCAAAATACATCAATAATTAATTATTTTATACAAGCTTGAAATGAACATACATACATATATATGATTCCAAATCATAGTTCAACAACACATGACAATCTTGGGCTCCCTTACTTGACTAGTTCACTAAAAAAAAAGGAATAAGAAGGCGTGAGTCTAGGCAACTCAATAAGTAGGCCAAATAGAAAATAATAGAAAAATAGAAATAACATGTTCAATCCTAGAACACATGTAATTACATCATACTGCAATCTTGAGAATATACTCATGAGGCTCACATCCTCATCCTTCCAATACCATACTCTACACCACTCAGGTGTATATAAAATCATAACCAACTACATCCTATCACAATTGTGCCATCTAAACTACTCCGGCACATCATAAATGTGAGAGTTACACATATAGCCAATGATTATGGAATGCTCCCTATTCCATTACTACACATAGACATCCATTCAAACATAATACAAGACGTTGGGGATAATCAACCCCTACAAATTTCAATGTTCATAATATAAAATAGAAAGAAATTTCTAGGATAATCTTTATGCCCATTATTCATATATAACAAATATAATAGAGAATGAATCTGGGAATGAACTATCCCCACCAATCCAACATGCATAACCTTATACATATCAATATTCACAACCATACATATAGATGAAACAATCATTCATGGGATATCCATTATCCCCATCCATTTATACATGCTCGTACAAGCATGGGATATCTGCTATCCCCATTTAGTAATACATTCATACATGAATAAAAAGTAGCCTACTTACTTTGCTAACAATATCTCTCCACTTCTTGAGCTTCCATTCCACAAGCTCCACAGCTTATTATCCATTCTCAATTGATCCTACAAACAAATAATAACCTTCACTTATAATTACAATTTTAACAACTTTATATTAAGCTAATAAATTATGCCTTTCATATACTATAATCAATTCATTGATAATCTATATACTGGTTAAGTGCATATCTGAATTCTAACATTAGCCACAAATTATAAGCCTTCTCTAATTAATAATGTCATATTAGAGTAAGTGAGGGTAACTTCCATCTTAACAACCCATAACCACAAGACAACATAATTAAAGTTAATACTCCAATAACCATAACATGATTAACATGTAATTAATCAAGGAAATAGGCTAATTAAGCCATTAGCTTACTCAATTAACTACTTTGTTGCTTATACATTAAAGCCACATTTTAACCATTATTCATGAACATAACATAATTAAATTTCCTTAGGTCCAAATCCTCCCAAAAACACTATAATCAACAATCTGATCATTTCCCCCATGATCCTTATCCATAACCCATGAATTTCCCCTAAATTATACTATTCATGACATATACAAAACCCTAATAATGCAAATTTATGAATTCTCATGCTCAAATGGGCCTCAAAACACTGTAATCAAAGAATTAAACCTTTGCCCCATGCTTCTTACAACCATATATATCATCTTCCCAAAATCCACTGTTCATCATCCCAAAATTTACTGCTCATGAATTTTGGGAAACCCTAGCAAAGTGAAAATCATGAAAGTAGACGGAAAAAATGGTTTACCTTCGACTTTGGGTGTTACTTCTTCCTCAGCATAAGAATTTGACCCTTATTCTTTAAGGATCCTCCACAAATCTAAAAAAAGAACCTAGCTTTCTTCCCTTTTTTTTTTCCACCACTCAATAGTTTGGGATTTGGATTTGGTGTCTAGATGATGGATTTCATGCCAAAACTACCATTTTCCCTAGCTAAAATCATCTCAAATGGGGTGGTGGAAAAAGGCTTAGGCATGGGAAGAATAGAACGGAATGGGAATGAAGAAAACGGAATGGACCTACTTCATAAAGTCAACCCACTGACTTTGGCCATTGACAGGCGCCACAGCGCTAGCCTCGCTGGATGCCTGTCCCCTCCTTCATGTTTTGGCACCACCAGGGCCAGATTGGGCACTATAGCACAAGCCTCGCTGCAGCCAGTTTTGTGCCCTTTTTGTTATTTTTCTTCTCTCCACTTTAATCCTTCTTCCTCATCTTCTTATTCATCACATTTTCCACATAAATATAACATTAAAGGACATATTTATTCTCCTTTTTGTACATCATGAAAATATACAAAAAATGCCCTCTCATTATATAACAACTTTATGCACAATACACAAATCATTCTTCTATATAATTGAGCAAAATTTTCTGCACCTCCATTCATTCCCTCTTATCAGTAGCAAGAAACAACTTTAGTGTATTCAAACACATAATTACCAAAAATTTAACACCCCTAGGTGTTAAACTTTGTATCATATCTTTGTTGGCATATCCCAATTTCTATGCCATGGTAGGAACTCATTATTATTAATGAGATATTTAGCTTGGATATCAAATAAGTCCACTATATACACATTTCAATGCCTTCTGCCCAGAACTACAATTAAGTCATGTTGATCTAGAATTGAACAAATATGAGATTTAAAAATAACCTTGTAACCATTATTATAAAACTGACTAACACTCAAAAGGTTATGCTTTAATTGTTCAACTAAAAGTATATCTAAAATAATAAAAGAATGTGGTGGGCTGACCTTACCAATCCTAACCACTATACCTTTTCTATTATCTCCAAAGGTTACTATTCCACCACTTTTTTTCAATTCAGTGAATAGCTCCTTCTCCCTTTTTATGTGTCTTGAGCAACCACTATCAATGTACCAAATACTACTTCTTGTGGCTCTCTTACACATCTGTAATGACAAGGTCAGAGTTTAATATTTGGTATCCATTTGGGAATGGGTCTAGGTGGGTAGTGGTAGTAAATTTTGGCACCCATTGTTCCTTATGCGCCACTACTCTAGCATTTGGAGACTGAATTGTATTTACCACATCTGTAACTTTCTTAAGAATCCAAACCATAGTCTGATTCTTTGTTTTCTTCTAGAATTATAGTTCTTTTTCTTATATTACTGACCACCTTTACTCTTTGGTTTTATTCTAAACAAGGTGGAGGTTAAGGTTTGTTTAAGGGCATTATTTTCTACCTTAACCTACTCAAGTTCTTGAATGGTGCTTTGATCACTCTTGAGCTTGTTGTTTTAATCTTTTAACTTGGAGCATTATTGGTTACTTTTAATAGGTCCTTCTTTATCTCCTTGTATATATCTTTTAAAGCCTTGAAATCTACATACAAAACATCTAATTCATTAAGAAAACTTTGAGCTTTATGGTCAAAAGTTACTTCATCTTCATAGATGGCCATGAATCTAATTCTAGTATGGTATTCTCCTTGATCTCCTTTTAAGTGACAATCTGCTAAATTTTGCTTCGTGTTCATCCTCATTATCACTTGCACTTTCATGTAGCATATTTTCAATTATTTCCCATGTTGTAAGTGATTTCTTTTTGTTATAGCTTTTGTTATTCCTATTTCTATTTTTCTTTTTAGGATATGAGTTGTGCTCATTCTTTTGTTGCTCCCCTTGCTTCTTATTAGGATCTTGACAATCATATCTCATGTGGCCAGGTTTGCCACAATTGTAGTAGTTAGGAACATCTTTTCTCTTATCTTTGTTTCTAAAATTTTTGGAGTTACTTCCAGTTTTCCTTTTAAACATGGTTCTGAATCTTCTGCTTAGCATTTCCATGTCATCATCATTTTCAGCTCCACTTATTGATGCTTCACTTTGTGAATTATCTTATGATTCTCTTGGTGCTATTAATTTCTTTCCCTTTGGTTATTTTGGAATTTTTTGCTTCATTAGAACTTCATGGGTCATAAGCGAACCCATAAGCTCTTCAACTTTTATCTTGTCTAGGTCTCTTGCTTCCTGGATAGCTGTGACCTTTGTCATCCACTATCTTGGAAAAGTTCTCAGGATCTTCTTCACCATTTTGGATTCCTCATATTTTTCTCTAAGACCACTTGACTCATTGGTGATCTTTTGAAATCTTTCAAACATTTCTAATATTGTTTCATTGCCCTACATGTGAAAAGCTTCATATTCCTGCACAAGTATATTAATTTTGGTCACTTTGACCTAATTGGTACCCTCATGTGCAACTTTCTACTTGTCCCAAATTTCTTTTGCTGAGCTAAATGCAAAAATCTTTTTGAACTCAAAAGGCGATAATGCATAGTAGAGGCTATTCTTAGCTCTATCATCTCTCTCTACTAATACAATTCTTCAACTATATATTTATCTTTTGTGTTCATGATAGTCTTTCCATCTTTAATGATTTGCTACAACTTATAGTCAGTGGCTATCAAAATGTTCTGCATATGCATCTTCTAGTACCCGTAGTTGGTGCCATCAAAAAATGAGGGTCTGATGGTTAACTATCCTTCAACTGTGGTGTTTTAGATAGTATTGGCCATAGGGATCACTTCAAGTAGTCAAAATAATTGGTAAACATGCTCTGATTCCATTTGTTAGTCTCAATCTAAGGTAGCTCAAGAGGGGTGGGGGTTGAATTACGCTTTAAAAATTTTAGCCAATTATAAAATCAAAGTGCTGAAAATAAAGATAAATCAATCATGCAGCACAAAGTATACAAGTATTTTTATAGTTATTCAACCCAACATGGTACCTACTCTACTCTTTAATTTAGCCTCTCTTGCTGCACGCAAGTTCTAGTAGACAACTATTGGTTTTTTCGAGCTCACCAACAACTCTTACATAGGCTAGTTTTCAAAGCTCACTAACAAACTTATACACAAGTTGGTTTTTAAAGCTCAACAACAAACTTATCCCAGTTGGTTACCTAAGCTGACCAATAAACTTATAGATTAGGAGGCCCCTTACTTGCTATCTCAATCAATGAAAGGCATAAAATAAGAAATGTCACTTACATAGGTTGAGTTTGTACACATTAAATGTAACAAAAATAAATATTTAACAATGAAAAAAAAGAATTTTAAACTCCATTAAGTTGTTATAGAGAATAAGCTTTGAATGTAGTTAGCTTTTTGGCACTATGGAGTTAGAAGAAAACTTAATGTCTGAGAGTAAATGCTCTTGTTTGCTTCTCAAGTTTTCTAAATTTCTATATTTTATCACTAGTTGGAATGGCTTCTCTATACTCCTTTTATAATTGGATTTAGCATTTGTCTGTTAGAGAAGGCAATGTTCATTTAATGCAAGCAAATCAATAAGATTTTCTTTCCATTGGAGCTCTCTCATAGGTTTTTATGTCTAAAATCATCTAAGCCATGTTTGAGTAAAGTTTCCATGTCCGAAATTAAAATCTTGAACTTGCTTGGGTTGTTTAACTTGAAATTGACTATGCTTGGCCATGTCTAAAAGTGAATTATCATGTCTGGGTTTTAAATTATCATGTACAAAGTTTTAGAGTTGGACTGATGCTTAGCTTGTAACAAACCTCATTCTTCTATGTCTGGAAACAAATCGCCATGTTCGGAGTTAAATGGTCATGTCTAAAGTTAATATTTTGGACTTAGTTGAACCGTTCAACTTGCAACATTATATTCGGTTATGTCCGAGAATGAATCACCATGTCAAGAAACATTTCACCAAGTTTGAAAATGTTTTGCCATGTTTGGAAGTGTTTCACCATGTCTAGAATTATAACTTCGGACTTGCATCTTCAACTTTGGCAATGTTTGGGATTTAGCACATGGGATTTTTCAAAGTTGGACTTCTAAAAACATTTGAACTTTTTTCTTTATTCTTTAAAAGTGTCTGAGTCTGGATTCTATGTCTTGAATTGGTTATGTAGTGTCAGAACGTCCGTCTCTAGTATCCGTCTCTTTTCTTTTGAGGCCTTGATTCTTGTCCGACTTTGGGCATAAGTGTGAATTACTTTGACAGTGTTTTGAAGCATGCTTGGAAGTTGTTTCACACACTACTTTTCAAAGTTTCAGTATCATTCTTTCTTTTTTGAGCATTTACATTTTCTTCCTCCTAAGCTAGTGGATCTTGTCTCTGATATAGTCTTGTATGTGTTGTCCACTTATTTAATTTTCCCGATATATTGTTCATTACTGCACACTTGGGAAATAATGATCAGCAACTTAAACATACAATCTTGTGCTTTTGGTCATCATTAAAACTTGACTGGTTAAATATGTTCATCATTTAGATCATGCCTAGTATAGAGGGACTCCAGCAATGACAGTGTCTGAAGCTTAGCCATTAGAATTTTTGGACTTGGACTTCTAAGACGTGTTGGATTGACTTTAGTAATGTCTGGAATATGTTTTGCAATGCCCAAACTTGATTTTGCAGTGTCTGAATTGGGATTTGAAATTCCAGTGTCTTAGCTTCTGATGTAGCATTATCTAAACTTGGTTCTGTCTCTGAATTGGTCATGCAATGTCCAAGCTTGCTTCTTCAGTGTCTAATCTTGCTTCTGCAGTGTCCAAACTTGCTTGAGTTTAGAACTATGTTCCTTTTCTCCTTTTCAATCCTTGCTTTGTCCGAGCTTGGACATCTATTTAATTTACTTAGGCAGTGCTTGAGACTATGTTCGAAGTGACTTTGAAGCTTGTCTATGATACCTACCAAATTCTTTTGAGCATTTACATTTTCCTCCTTATAAACTTGTGGATATTATCTCTGATATGGTCTTGTATGCACTGTCTCCTTATTTTATTTCCTTGACATATTATTCATTACTTCATACTTCAAAAATATTTATCAATAGCCTAATTGTTCACTCATATGCATTTTGCTCCTGATGAAAACTTGGTTGTCTACATGTATTCATCATCAAAATCAATCCAAGTAAAATAGGTTTGGTTCATCAATCTCCCCCTTTTTGATAATGACAAAAAATCTAAGTGAATTACCTTTCAAACGGATAAAACATAAGCATATATGTGAATTAAATGGAAATAATTCATTCAAAAGGAAACATACATAGCTACCCCTTAAAATGTGTATTTCTAACTGTAGATGTTCTTGTTGGTCCTAAAGATTAGGAAAAAACCCAAGAGGGAAGGGATGAATTGGGAACTTAAAAATTATTTCTTAACCACTTTAGGATTAATCATCCCTCCAGCAATCTCTCACTCAATTAACAAATGCACAAATGAATAAGACACTATGATTTTTATAGTGGTTTGAGTAAACACTCTACTCCACGCTTTCAAGAACACTTTTCTCTCAGTGTCTTGGGTCCACTATTCTCAATAGTAGAAATACAATACTGCTCCCAATGTTCCTCTAGATTACAGCTCTAGGGGTCATGAACAATGCTCTTAACACTCTTCTTGATTCTAGCTCTAAGGGGTGTATTGCTAGTGCTCCTAGCACTCTTCTACATTTTAGCTCTAAGGAGCATGAACAAATAGCTTTTATCTGCACTTAGACAGTTACAGCTCTTCTTGAGTCTAGTCTCAACCACTAGATTAAGGAATTTACAAAGAATAAGTATTAGAAATTTAAGCACAAGTATTTCTTAGTAAGCATAGGGGAAGGTTTTTGAAAATTAAATGCAGAAGTAGATGATCTTCCCAAAGGTGGTCAAGAGCCTTCAAACAAAGTCGAGGAAGGTTTGAATGCAAGGCTCTTGACTCTTGAAGGATTGCAAAAGGTTTAGCTTAGATCTGTAAATGCTCTCAAGAAGATTTTGAATGATTTTCTCAATACTTGGTTGCTTTCTCCTGCTCAAACAATACTTCATTTATAACTTCTTTAAATTCTAGTCATTAGTGGTAAGTGATCTCCATTAAGGACAGAATACCATTTTGATTAGCGTATTTGAATTTTTTGACTTCTACTTAATCCTCTTCTATTCAAATCCCTAGAGCACCGATCTTGGAGAAGATGATTTTTGGTTTCTTAATAAGCTTTGATAGAGGTATTACTTCAATAGTTGACTCTTTCACTAAAATGGAAAGAGCGTTATTAATGCTGAGCAAAGATCAATGATTAATCTTGATCGTTGCTTATCTTTTGCCTATGATAGATAAAGTATCTATCCAACTATTCATACGAC
Source organism: Pouteria campechiana (assembly GCA_036873735.1). NCBI lineage: Eukaryota > Viridiplantae > Streptophyta > Magnoliopsida > Ericales > Sapotaceae > Pouteria > Pouteria campechiana. The sequence continues at coordinate 13,160 of JAYJMB010050151.1, forward strand.
AAAGTTCCTTTGTCTTCTAGTTTGTCTTTCGTAAGTAGTAGACGAATCATCCTTTTCAATACTTTGTTTTGTGGTTTATCTGTTGAACTGTAGAAACACAAATGTCTTATTTCTTCAATGCTTCGTCTGTTCAGTTGTCTGTTATCAGCAACAAATGTAGTGTTGGATCGTAGATAAATTTCCTTCATTGCTTCATCTGATGGGTTGTCTGTTATAACTGACATACTAAGCTTTAAGGCGTAAATGAATTTTCTTCACGTTTCATCTATTGGGTTGTTTGTTGAGTTTAGCTTTGAACAGACAAAACTTCGTTTCTCTACCAAATGAACTTTTCGCTCTTCCATATGATCCTTACTTCTCCACTTTGTCTATTAACAATAAATGATCATTGCCTCACTTATGATAAAGTCTTTGCTCTACCATATGATCCTTACTTCTCTGCTTTGTCTATTGACAATAGATGATCATTGGCTCACTTATGATAGAAGAAGTCTTTACTTTGTCATTCGATCCTTTCATTACTCCACTAGAAGATCTTCACTTCTTTGCCTTTGTTTGTTCTCATCAGATGACCATTGCTTAATTATGGCTTGCTTATGATTGATGAAGTCTATTGTATGCATACTGCTTTGCATCCGTTAGATATAATCTTCCACTTGACAGATGAAAGGAAATAGAGGAATCATTTTCATTCATCATTTGTCTATTAGGATACTTTGTCTTTTGCTTCTTTACTCGCTCAAGCCTTGACACCATGGAATATGTCTTTTGTGCTTATTTTTCTTAAGACTTGTAACTTGATTCTGCATATTGAAATCTTAGCAACAATCATTAGTACATAATCTTTAATCAAGTTTTGTTTATTATCGAAACCATGCATCTATATCAAAGGTTTTTAATTGCTCCCCCTGAGTGAATGTACTAGATTCTCACTTTATCTAATGTATAGATTCTTTTAATTAATCATATAGCTTCTATAGTCATACATACTTCTATCATCTCCATTATTGTTATAAAATGCTATAAAATATCCTCTTCCTTTTATTGTTAACACATACAAATATCTTCTCCATCATATAGCTACTATCTTCCTCTTTTTGTCATTATCAAAAAGGCACATAGAAAGAAAGTACATGCCAGACAGAATGTGCATTAAAATAAAGTACTCATAATGATCACAAAAAGATATTTTATTTCATTTTAAAACAAATAGACTTATAAAAAGAGATACATTCAGAACTATGTTAGTACAAACAAAGTTCTAATCTAATAGTGAAAGGTGTGGCAGGGATGAGATGGATGGAAGAAAAGGTGGGGTATGGAGATTGAGGTGGAGCCCGATTATGATTCATCAAAAAGTTTGGAATCATGCATAGGTATGCATCCATTACTTTTGTTAAGATCTCATCGAAGGAGCCCAAGTTTTGGATGGGGGAGAAGGGAGTTTCTGCTATTGCGGCTTCTCCCTCCTGGTCTTTGGCTTCCAAAGATGGGTAATATTAGAAGTAGGGCCTTTAGACTAGCATGAAGATGGTTTTAGTAATCTCTAAAGAACATAATAACTCTTATAGATATTTAAGAAGTCCTCTTATCTTCTTCTTCAAAGACATCACAAACTTCATCAAATTCATGAGAAGAATTATCTCCAATCCTATACACATTGCTTCATCTCAAGGAATTTTCGTCAACACATTTTTCACTTGTTCTTTCTTTGTTTAGGATCTCCTTCACATAGATTGAGTTCTCTCTTTTTCACTCTTGCCTTAGCAGCATATGGATGAAGATGAATTAATAGGCAAGGCTGTAATAGTAAGGTAGTTTCTGGGGGGGTCTTATGCAGTTTTAGCATATTCTTAAGAAGATTTCTTATGAATGTTTGCTAAATATGGTTAAGAGATAAGCATTCCAATGAAGAATGTTTAATTTTAGCGTGAAAATGAGGTTCTGCCTTGTAAATGAAAGTTTAGGAATTTTTGGAAGATAAGCAATGAGTCTAAATTTTTTGAACACAAAGAGGATTTTAGCTCAGTTCAGAATTTTAATTTCAGACATAGATGGTTGTGTCTAGAAATAGGATTTTGAACAGAAGTTGGATATTATGAAATGGCATTTCATAATGTCTGAAAGTGTGTCCCTAAAACTAAGTCTAAAATATTCTACATAAAGCTCAACATCTCAAAACATTTAGATATATCATTATAAAATAGAAAGAATAGGCGTTTAGATCAAATGATCATAACATGATGATTTAGAAAATAAGCATTATGTGTATAGATCTATCACTCCTAACTCTCTTTTAAAGATATAAAATCTATCATCTAGGATTGGTTTAGTCAAAATGTCTACTAATTGATTTTCAGTTGATACAAATTCTAAATAGGCATTACGATGTTGGGCATTATCTCTAATACAATGGCATCTTATTTCTATATGCTTAGATCTAGAATGCATAATAGGATTCTTGGCCAAATTTAAAGCATTGATATTATCACATCATATGGGCATATAAAAAACTTTAAACCATAGTCACCCAGTTGTTGTTTCATCCTGAGAATCTGTGCACAACAACTTCTAGCTACAACATATTCAGCCTCGATAGTTGACAGTGCAACAGATGTCTACTTCCTAGAAAACCATGATATGATCATGCTTCTAAGAAACTAGCAAGTCCTTAAGGTAATCTTCCTATCTATTTTATATCCAGCAAAATCATCATCAGAGTACCTAACTAACTCAAAATTTGAACCTTTTAGATACCATGAAGTGAGATTTGGAGTATCCAAGAGGTATTTAAAGATTCTTTTGGTAGCAATAAGATGTGATTCCTTAGGATCTAACTGGAATCTTACACACATACATATACTAAACATGATATTTGGCCTACTAGCAGTAAGAGACAATAGAGATTCTATTATGCTTTTATAAAATTTTTGACAAATAGATTTACCTTTTTCATCCGTATTCAATTTGATGGAAGTGATCATTGGCATTTTATATTTTATTTCATCTTCAAGATTGAATTTCTTCTGTAGTTCTTTTGTATATTTTAACTTGGTTGATGAAAAGTTCCTCTTTCATCTACTTTACTTGTAGTCCCAGAAGGAAGTTCAATTCTCTCATCAAACTCATTTCAAATTCTCTTAGCAACAACTTAGAAAACTATTGACAAAGATTTTTATTAGTAGCTCCAATATGCAATTTCATCTACGTATATTTACACAATAAGAATGTTATTTATGTTGGGATTATTGTATGATTTTGATGATAAAAAAACTTATTTTATATTTGATATATGCTAATGATCTTGATTAATTTAGGAAGCTTGAAATGTAGTCAAGTATGCTTGAAGAAGTACAGATTTTATTGAAAAATCATTTATGCAAGCATATTTGCAAATCATTGAAAGTGAAGAAAATCATTATGATCCACATTGTAATTAATTCAGGTTATCATCTTATATTGTGTTGAATCGTATTTACAATTATTAGGATAAAAGCATGTATTTCATAGAATGATCATGCAAAAACAAACTATGCTTGAATGAGTTTATGTTATCTAAAACATGATTAAAATGATCATCCATGGTTTACAACTTATGAAAATCTTAAGTAGATAATTATATTATGATAAAAATATCAAATTCACAAAAGTGGAAAAAGTGTAGAAAGTTCTAAATGCAGGAGTGTTGCTATAGTAATTTTGCTATAGTCATTTTACTATAATAATTTTGCTATAGTGAAAAGCTACAGTATCTGCTATAATATCGGCCAAAGTAACCATCTTTGGACAAATTCTAAGCAAGAAAGATTTGTCCCAAACTAACCTTGTACAAAGCTATTCACAACTACTATAGTAACTACTACAGAGAATTGCTACAGTATCGGACAAAGTAACCATCTTTGGAAAAATGCTGAGCAAGAAGGATTTGTCCCAAACTAACTTCAAACAAAGTTGTTTATGACTGCTACAGTGAACTACTATAGTAAATTGCTATAGTATTGTAGCTACAACAACCTTCGGACAAATTATTTGGGTAGGCAAATTTATCTGAAAATAACTTCGGATAAAGTGTCGTATCTACGAGTGCTACAATAACTTACTATAGTAATGCTACTATAGTAACCTTTGGGCAAAGCATTAATTTTTTTAACCCAAGTTGGATGTTGGATCTAAACCTTCTATAACGGTCAAGTTTTTTAGAAGAGCTATTTAAGAAGATGAGCTGGGACATTTTCAAAGGATTGCTGAATTCATATTGAAGATTTCTTTAAGCTTTAACCCACTCAAATAAAAAAGGCCAAAGAGCTTAAATGTTTCTCATTCATTCAAGATCTTCAACTTTCCAAATCTTCAAGGCCTCCTTTTTCATACATTAAGGGAAGAGATGTTGCAAGACAGAGAGTCACTCAAATCATCAAGTCTTCCTTTGAGCTTATTGTGAGATATCTTGTAAAAGTGTGCATAACTTTCACATCTTTATTGTTCTGTGATCGCCTTGAGCTGGTGTCAAGAAGAACTATGACTGTCTAAACGCAGATGAGAGCTAGAATCTAGAAGAGTGCTAGGAGCACTATGTTTATGCCCCCTAGAGTTGGAATCTATAATAGTGCTGGGAGCACTATGGTTACGCCCCCTAGAGCTGGAATCTAGAAGAGTGTAAGGTGCACTGTTGTATTTCCATTATATGAGATAGTGGAATCCAAGGCACAAGGAGAGTGTTCTCTTAGAAGAGTAGAGTAGGGAGGTTGCCCAAACCACTATAAAAAATTATATTATTTGTATATGTGCTATTTTTGATTGTTTTTAGTTTCCTTGCACATTATTACTTCATTATCGTTTCCATAATTACATTGCATGCAAGCACGAAAAGAGGGAAACAGATTTAATAAGGGTTAAACAATAAATTTTTATAAACCCATTTTACCCCTTTACTCTTAGATTAAACCATCCTACCAGAAACAACAATTCATAACATGCTTAATGAAGAGTGTGTTATCTACTTTGCCCTTTAAGAAACCTTTCTTGATAAAAAAAATTTAATTAGTCTCTCATACCATGCTCTAAGAGATTATTTCAATACATAGTGGGCTTTCTTGAGTTTGAAGATATGATCAGGATCATGAGGATCTTAAAACCTAGGGGGTTATTCCATATAAACTTCTTCATTAATTAAACCATTTAAAAATGTGAATTTGATATCCATCTGGTAAAGTTTAAAAAGTTTAAAATTCATGAAAGATGCAAATGCCAACAACATTCTTATGGCTTCTATCTTAGCAATAGGGGCATATGATTCCTCAAAGTCTATTCCTTCTTCTTGATAATACCTCTTTGCTACTAATCTTGACTTGTTCCTCACTATTAAACCAGATTCATCAAGTTTATTCCTAAAGACCCATTTGGTTCCTATAACAAATTGATGGTTAGGTCTTAGAACTAAGGTCCACACATCATTTCTTTTAAATTGGTCCAATTCCTCTTGCATAGCTGAAATCAAATTCTCATCTTCTAACACATAGTCTATGAATGTTGGCTCTATTTAAGAAATAGAGACAAAATTATCACATATCTAATGATAAGATGATTTGGTCCTAACTCTATCGTATACATCACCAATTATTTGGTTTTTAGGATGAGCATGCATGAATCTCTAATCTCTAGGAAGAGAACAATTAGCTCCCTAGTTTACCTCACTTGTGGATGATTCAAACTGTCTATCTACTTCATCCCTTGTAGAGTTTGTTTATCTTGATTTTGTAAATTCATTCTCTCCATGTTTGCTGTGAGTCTATCTGCTCCATCATAAAAATCACTTGTTCCATTTGAATGGTTGGAAGATTCATCAAACTTGACATGGATAGACTCCTCTACAACTCTACTACTCAAGTTGTAGATTCTAATTACTTTGCTACTAATGGAATAGCCAAGGAATATCCCTTCATTAGATTTGTTATCAAATTTCTAAAGGTTTCTTTTTCAATTGTTAAGAATAAAACATTTATAGCCAAAAGTATGAATAAATGATATGTTAGGCTCTTTCTTTAATATGACTCAAATGGAGTTTTGTTGAGTATTGGCCTAATATGAATTCTATATTAACATAACAAGAAGTATTCATAGCTTCAACCCAAGAATATTATGGTAGATTATATTCACTCAACATGGTCCTTGTCATCTCTTGTAAGGTTTTATTTTTCCTCTCAACTACTCTATTTTGTCGAGGTGTTCTTGGTGTAGAGAAAGTTTGAAAGATCTCATTGTTTTCATAGTAAGATGTGAACTTGTGGTTTTCAACCTTTCCACCATAATCACTCGTAATGGCAACTATATGAGAACTTTGTTCATTCTGCACAAGTTTAGAAAATATCTTAAAGAATGAAAAAGCCTCATCTTTAAATGTAAGAAACATTACTCAGGTATATCTATTATAGACATCAATAATGACATATGTGTAATATTTCTATCAAAGACTTTTAGTTCTCGTTGGTCCCTCTAAGTCCATGTGTGCAATTGAAGTGACTTTGTTATGTACACTTCTCTATTTGGTTTGAAAGTTTCCTTGGCTTGCTTTCCTCTCATTCAAGCATCACACAATTGTCCTTTATAAAATTTCAGTTTAGGTAAGCCAATAATAAGGTCTTTTTGGTATAGTTTTTCTATCATGTCTTTATTGGCATATCCTCACCTTCTATACCACAATAGGGACTTATTGTGACCAACAAGATAATTAGCTTGGATATCAAACAAATCTACAATATACACATTTCCATGTCTCTTACATTGGACTAAAACTGAGTCATATTGATCTAGACTTGAACAAAATATGAGATTCAAACATAACCTTGTAACCACTGTGACAGAATTGACTAACTATCACACCCCACCTAGGGGCATATGTGTTTTCCTATTTCCCTATAATTTTTTCATTTTTAAGAGGAATATTTTGCAAAAATTCTAATAGAGACCACCTTCAAATATAAAGATCTATATACCTATACAATCATGAATCATTTATTATAATTTCAATAACTATAAAATGATAACATAAATCAGAAAACAAACACCCATACACACCCATGTTTGTCCAGGACTGTAGTCGCACCGTGATGGCAATAAACATACTAAACTAATGTAAAATTCATTTACATATAAATTATTATGATATGCTAAAACATTTCTATATACAATTATACATACACATACGGGATTCAAATCCCCAATTTGTCAAATTAATAATTTCTTCTAACCTTTCCCATGAGCACCAACCCTCAGTTGGGCTTCATTACTTAACCTGTCAACTAAAAAATAAAAATAAGAAGGAAAAATTCTAGGCAAACTCAGTAAGTAGGCTGAGTAGAAAATAATAATTAAGTCAAAAATAACATATTACAAGACTAGGACATGAATAAAACATGACAATGCAATCATGCCATGAGGCCCAAGTCACTATTCCCAGTATACATTCTACATCGTTCAGGTGCATAAAATCATAATTTTACCATCTAGGCACAACATATCAAGTCTACGCTACTCTGGGCCTCTCACATCACAAACGTACCATACAAGCACAACATATGATAATTATGCCATATAGGCATTAAAACATATTATGTCAAACTTTCATTCAATTATCATATAAAGAATTCTAGGATAGTCAAAATCCCCACTAATTCCTACCTTAACACATGCATAACAATAAGAAGAGTCATGGGATATTTCTTATCCCCATTAGTCATCAATCCACAACTTAACATAATATGATAACATCAAATTATAAAACATAATGGGATATCTGTTATCCCCTTTCCTACAAGTATTCATGTACTACCATAACTACCAATTCATATACAATGATGGGATAGTCTCTATCCTCCCTAACCTATTAATCCATACATTTATTAGCTCAATACAATAAGCCGCATATAATATAATTAGGGGAGACCCATCATCCCTAACTAGGCATACTTTACAACACATAATCAACCCATACATATCATCTACAAGTAGAAAATAATCCATTTCATAATTAAACAGATCATACATGCCCGTATACAAATATATGGGATAATACATATCCTTGTCCATGCATTCAGCAAAAACTAATGCCTACATACCTTAGCAAAGACTCATTTCAAAATCCTTTTGTTCCATTATTTGCTTCCAATCAATACTTGAATGACCTTGCATATATAACATGTGCCAAAAATTCAATTTACATAAGTTTCTCTTCTAAGGGCATTTCATCATACATTTAAAATGCATAGCTTAACTATCACTTTTCACAATGGTGTACTAGCTTGAGTACATCCTTGACATGACAAAAATCATACCCAACATAGTTAATAGTAAAATCACTTCTTTATCAATTAATTACACCCTAAAATAGACTCATTCCTCAACCCAATTAATTAAGGTTTCAAGGTTGTACTCAAACCCTATATATATAAGTAATTCCTCATTAAGGCATTTCATCAAATATGTGATAAGCATCATCTAACTTAGTATTTCTCCTTAAGGTATATCTACTATACTTATTTCCAATTACATAAAATAATAATTAACAATAATCTAACCTCAATAATAATGAATTAACCTCTATAATAGGTTAATTAAACTATACATTTCATTAAACGGTTGCACCCATGCTTAATACACAACATTCATTTCCATTAAGGTGCCATACCCTTCACAAAAAACTATTTGACCAATTTTCTCAGGTCCAAATAACTTTAATAACTCTTCAATTAACTAATTAAATATTTCCCCCATGATTCCCACATCAATTCATATCTATTTCTCCCAAAATCACTATTCACGAATTGTAAGAAACCCTAACCAAATAGAAAATTCAAATTTAATTGGGGAAAACCAACTTACCATCGCTTTCGTGCATGGATTACACCATAGAATAAGAATTTGGCCCCAAATCTTCAAGAATTCACCATGGGCTGCAACAAAACTGAGAATACATATTTTTCCATCATCTAAATGGCTAAAATCGAGGTTTAAATATGTGCTTGGGGGATTACATGCCTAAATCATCTTGTTTTCTAACTAAAAGAACAAAAAATTAGGGTATGAGTTGAGCTAGGGTAGACAGTTTGGGTTTGGGAGAATAAAGAAAGGAAAAAATGAAATGAAATGGACAAAGGGGGGCTAAAAAGTTGAGCACCAACTTACCCCGCTACCAGTGCCGCAACACCTGATTTTCTGGATGCCATCCTAACCACCTTCATGAACCGCCACCATGGCACTCATTTGGCCATTGTAGCACCCACATCGTTGCCCTGGTTTTCTCCCTTTTTGCTTTATTTCTCCACTTTCTTCAATCCTTTTTCCTCATACTTTTAACCATGATGTTTTCCCAATATTATATCATTAATTTACACAAAAAATCCCTCAATTAACTAAGAATCAAATTGTATAACCATTCAACTATGCTTTTCATTTGTGTAACTACATTTAACTCATACGCACTTCATATACACTTACATGATTTCATTTCAGAGTAAATTTTCTTCACCTCAATTCATCACTGTAATAAAAAAAATTATCCTCATTTTCAAACCTTGGGTGTTATACTAACGCTCAGAAGATTATGTTTTAATCCCTCGACTAATAAAACATCAGAATAATAGATTGTGACTGGCCGATCTTACCAATCCCAACCACTCTACCTTTCTCATTATCTTCGAAGGTTATTATTCCACCATGTTTCTCTTTTAGCTTAGTGAATAGCTCCTTCTTGTAGATTCTCATAAGATGGCTTAACCCAAGAGAAGAAGGTGAATTGGATAAATAAAAATTCATTGCTTAACCCTTGTTGGATCATTTTCCTTTTTTCTTGTTTATGTGTGGTGTGATGAAAAGTGAATAATGGAAACAATAAAATGCATGAAGAATAAAACAAATAGGCAAACACATGCACATAGATAGGATGATTTTTGTAGTGGTTTAGGACCCTGTCTCTACATACTCTTTCAAGAGCACACACTCATTGTGCCTTGGGTTCCACTATATCCCATATAATGGAAATACATAGTGCTCCCAACACTCTTCTGGTTTTTGCAAGCTCATTAGGAAACTCACTGGTTTCGAAGATTACCAGCAAACTTATTGGTTTTCTAGATCTCACCAACAATTCATACAATATGGTTTTCTCGAGCTCAGAACAAACTCATTGGTTTCAATGATCCCTAGTAAACTTGTAAGTTTTCTAGAGTTCACCAACAACTCTTTGGTTTCATGTTTACCAAAAAACTTATACACTTTTATATAGTGTTTCTCTCAATAACAGGGGAAGATATGATCTCTCTTTTAGCTCTATGTATTACAAAAGATCTTCCCATAATGTAAAGACAACGGCCATAAGGATATGAAGGTTTAATTAAGCCTAAGGATAGATAACTGAAGATTTAAGTTCTTGGCCATGGGTGGAAGGATTTGCATAAGGTTAACCTTATCTAAAAAGTATTCCTTCACCATCTTTGGATTATTCCACATTTCTCCTTAAATAGCTTCTTTATATTTTTGACCGTTGGAGAAGATGGGTTCCATTGCATGCAGAAATGAGACCAACATTGAATGAATAAGACCATTTGAATTTTCTATCGTTGAAGTCCAAGTCTTTCTATTTTGTCTCGAGCTACTGTATCGTCATTCAAAGAGGAGGATGAGCTGTGTTAAAAGCTATTTCTTTTTTGACTGGCATAGCTTTGAAAACCTTATAGCACCGATTATTGCCGAAAATGGTGACTAATATAAGTCTGCACAATGTCGGCACGAGTGCAAATGTCATTTGAATGCTAGTCATATAAATCAATTTTTCTTTGAAAAGTCATGGCCTCTCTCCGTCTTTATTTGTCTGCCATAAGTTGCAAATGGATTCTTCCAAGGTTTGTCTATAGTTAAACTTCCATAAGAGTGATTTATCTGTTGCAAGTAGCAAACAAACTTCGAATGGTGCAAATGAAGTTGTAGACAATCGTGCCTTTGTCTGTTTAAGCCTATTTTGGACTAAGCAACACTTTATTTTGTTCAAATTTGTTTATGCATATAATGCAGCTTCTACTTCATCTTCTGCTTTGGCTAATACTTTGTCTGTCATAAGTAACTGAAAAACTTTTGATCCACAGATGAAGTAAAGTTCTTCAATTGTTCTACACACTTCGAGCAACAAAAGCGGTTTATTCTTGCAACTCTTTGTTTCTTCAATCTTCATTTGTCAATCTTGGCTCAGTTGAAGTTGCACTCCCTTATCTGTTCATATTACTGTTTTGTCCTCAGACTAATCCATTCTTCTATCTTTGTTGATTAGACAAAGTTTTCTCTTCTTTGTGCATGATTGTTTGGGCAGCAGATAGTTGTGGCAGTTTGTTACGGACGATCATTATCCTGCACTTGAACTTTTCTGCACTTGCTACGTTGTTAGCTTTTATATATAATATCAGAATATATTTTATTCTCATGTCGTTATTATATTTTGTAAAGCAAGGATAATATAATTTTAATTAAATACATAAGATGAAAGCTTAAGTAATTATGGTACTTAGTATGATTTAGCAAATTTATGCAGTAAAGAGTAATTAATGTTACGTGCACCATAATATGAGGAATGTATGCTTGTATAATTAATCATTCATGGTTATGTGTTTATGTTAATTAATATTTATCAATTCATAACCATATCTATGATTATTTAGAGATTTAAGCATATAAACTTTTTATGAGTTTTATTATTATCAAAATCATATATAATAATACTAACACTTCTCCCCTATCATGTATCTTGAGTAACCACTAGCAATGTACCACATGCTACTTCTTATGGCTCTCAGACACACTTGCAATGATAAGGTCAGACTTTAATCTTTGATACCCATTTAAGAATTGGTCCAGGGGGGTTAGAGGCATCAAATTTTGGTACCTGCTTCTTCTTGGGTGCCATTATTCTAATGTTTGGAGATTGAATAACATTTACTGCATTTACAACAGTTTTAGGAATCCTTACCATGGTCTATTTGGTCCGCTATTTTCTTCATGAATTATAGGTTTGTTTCTTATTTGAGATTCTATTCTGGCCAATCTCAAATGAAGCATCTACAATATCAAATAGCAAAAGATGAAGGAATGGTCAAGACAACATCAATGAGCTTAAATAAAAGAATCATCAAAGGAAGCACCAAGGGAGATAAGTTGTCTAACTTGACTATAAATTACATTCCTATATACTCTAGATGCCTCTGAATTAATTGCCTTGGTTTTGAATAAATTGGATTCATTGTTTAGAGCTAAATCATTTTGAGAACTTTAAATAATCAATAAATAATCAATCCTTAACATTATTACAATCCTAAGGCATAGTCAAGCCTGTTTAGGAAACTTCACAATTTAAGGTCTCAAATAAAACTTCCATTCCTAGTCACTCCTTCTATAATCACTTGTAAGGCTTGATCTCTTAAAACACACTAAGCAATAACTTGAAATTCAAAGTAAACACTTAAAAATTAATCTCATAATAACTTTGACATTTTAAAATGATGTATGTTAGGCATGTTACTTTTATGATCTATTTATGATTCACTTGATTTAGTTATGTTGATATATTATTAAAATAAAAGAAATATTTAAAAGGTCAAATAAATCAGTAATTAAAAGATATCAATTAGAAAATCAAAAATAGAAAATCATTAAGGAAATCTGTCACTAAAAGAGAAACCACCTGAAGTTCTAGGAACCTTCTTACCTCCAAGTAATATGAATAAGAGAAAAATATATAGGAAAGGAGTAGAAATGTTTGATTTAAAATTACTACTACAAGGGCTTAATAGGAAGGTCTCCATTGTCAAATTTCAGCCTAAGAATCTACCAACATAAAACTTTAGCCAAAAAGACAAGAAACTTCAAATGCTAGGCAAACCAATCCACATTTAAAAAAGGATTGACTTGAGTTTCCATGATAATTGCAAATTTGACACTTGATAAACTATCAAGGATGGATTGAGTTAATAAAACATAAGGCACTAATCTATAAAGAACTTGTTCTCATATTACAATTCTACCAAGTATGAGTCGAAGGTAAAAGTGTGGAAATAAACTTTGAAACAATACATGTGTCCCCTACGAAGAATTTAGGAAAGACATAGACTTTCTAGATGAAGATGAAGATAAACTGAGATAGGAGGAAGCTAACAATAATTTATCAACTGCCATAATGAACCAAGTTTGTTGTGTCTTATGTGGCTGACAAAAGGATTCAAACACTCTCATGTGCCTATGAGTAGAAAGCCTTATCTAAGGACTATATAGGAAGCCATTCTTTTTAGAAAATAGGATTGAAATTCTTAGATTAAATGGAAGAGACAAATGGAAGAATATGAAGGTAAAGAATAAGGAATTGAGAAAGAAAATAACAAAATTGAAAGAAGAAATGCATGAAAAGCCCACAAATTTAGATACTCTTCTATCTAGGTCTAGAAGAACTTCCTAAAAAACATTGAAGTAAAATCAATAACTTAAAACAATGCTAGAATGATAAAAATCCATAGTCATTAATCATCTCACATAATTGATTCTATTCTTTCTATTATGATTTTGATGAGAAATAACTGTTTGAGCTTGAATTTTGCTCAAACCTTCACATTGTCTGAACTCCTTCACAAAGCAATGTATTGTTCCTTGATGAACCTAAAATCATATGCATGTTAATTCTACTCACCTTCCCAAGCCATGATAAAATAAACCAATTAAAGAAAGGAAAAAGGAGAAGAAAAAAATACTCAATCAAAGAATTCATAGACAAAATTCATACAAAGTTCATAACGAATAAAATTATCATTGTTAACTGAAAGAAAATATCTATTCAGTCAATGCATCTATGACACCTTTAAGCTCTTCTATTTGCTGATATCTCTCAACTAGCTCTGCCTCTAATGATTTAATGTGATCCATACCTCCGTGTAAGAAATACAACATTTAGTCAGAAGGCAATTAGAATTAAGGTTTGTCCCTCTAGCATAAAAAAATTCTTCCTTCAGTTGCTTTATCTCTTCCTTTAGGAAATGAATTCATGAAGGTAGTTTGGAATCCTCATCACCTTCATCAACCTGAATCTACTTGGAAGGAGAACTTGATGATGCCATGACTGCTATGGTATCTATTGAAACATCATCTTAGTTCTCATCTACTCTAGATGCAACATGGAATACAAAGCACTTCTTCACTTTTCAAGAGATGTATTAACATCGTCATTAAATTTCCTTGCCATCTTTCTTGGAAATAATAATAGTCTAGATGTATTAGAGGGATCAAGTGCTTGTACATTGGAGACCCAAAAAGGACCAACGAGAATCATGCATTGTCATATCATAACCATTAAATGATGAAAATAATGTGTGCTTATCACTTTATTACAATATGATATACATGTATGAAATAATTTTAAAATGACTTAAATATTAGTTTGGTGTCCTTTGTATCTAATTGAGAATTACGATGAATGAATTGATGCATGCTTGAAAGTTGTTTGTATATCTTTAAGACTTCAATTACAACTATCAACTTTATATTGATAAAAACTTATTCTATCTCATGATCATAATTATGCTTTATATGGAACCCAATAAGTGAGCTCATGACCCAGCAAGACATTTTTTTGGAACCTGACAAGGATGTATAATCTAGAGGGGGAGTGGGGGGGGGAGAGAGAGAGAGAGAGAGAGTTGTGTGCTAGTATGGAAAAGAATTAGGAACCCAACAGAAAGACATACTCCACATGACAGAGGAAGAAAACAGATTTGAATTAACAAAATAGGATTAGTGAAATATTTAATTAGAGAAATAAAAAATTCACTTTAGTTAGAGAAAAAGAGGGAGGAATGATTTATGAGACAGTTGAATTAGGGTTAGTTTATTAGCAAAAGTGATGAGCACCGAAAGGATATAACTTTCAATTAGTTAGGGGGAGTTTTACATGTAGATCATTAGCAAACTTTAACTATCATAAGTCTTCAGGTTTTGTCATCATCAAAAAGGGGGAGATTCTTAGGGTCATTATATATGATTTTAATGATAACAAAACTTGTAAGTAAAATATAATTTATACTAATGATATATGTGTTCAGTGTACTTCAATGATGGTCAATTTTTCTTAGAATGTATGCATATTTATGAAAGTTTAAATTATTCAAGCATATGTTAATAATGCATTTAATCTTTAATATGATTGGATTATAAGTTTTCACTATGTTTATTAAGATATCATATTACGTGCTTAAAAAAATGTATGTTATCCTTGCTCCACAACCTGAGTAAATTAAATAAGGATAAATACATTTGAACAGCCATTAAAGTAGCAAGTGCAAAAAACTTCTAAGTGCAGGACTGCGATTAGCTACTTCAACTATCTGCTACCATCTACTATATTTCAAAAGAATTAAATTGAAGATTACATCTTTAGAAGAAAGAAGAAAAAGAAAAAGAGGCTTAAATATGAATTATAAGAAGTTTACCTTGTCCATAAAATCCAAAGAGAAATTCCCATGGACAAATGCAAGGCAACGACAAAAACAAGTGAAGGTTAAGCTGCTGAAAATATGAAGATCATACTTTAAAAGAAAGAAGAAGAAGAAAAACAAAAGGCTTGAAAGATGAGCTACAAGGACTTTGCTTTGTCTGTAATGTCTAAGGAAAAATATCTTTAGATAAATGCAAAGCAATGGTAGAAGTAAGCACAAGACGAAGACAAGATCAAGAAGTGAAAACTTCATCCAAGAATATAACCTCGGAAAATTTTAAATGACCTAGTCAAAGTTCATCCGAGACTAAGTAAGAAGGAGTGACCTCGCCAGGAATTTGAACAAATAAAAGTTAAGAGGATGTCTAACTTCAAGGCTTGGACAAATGCATACAATGTGAAAGAACTTCATCTGATAGGTGTGTTATCCTAAGCAACCAAATTTAAAACCTTACTCCAATCAAATTATCGATAGTAGTGTGAATAAGGGTCAATCGCACGAGGAGTATCTAGCTTAGTTTTATGTAATATGAAGAAAGTGTTATAAAAGAGATCTGTCCGAGAAGAAAACCTTGGTTCAAGTCCACATCCACCATCAGAATTTCATAACTGATCATTGATGCAATTATAAATCAATTCATACTTTAAATACTCACTATTGGAATTATTTTTCCTATCTCTCTGTAACGCCCCACCCTCCTGGGGTCATTACTCCACTTTACACCATAAATCCACATGATTATACCATGATTTTTCCACCTCCAGGGTGGG
>JAYJMB010050162.1:0-16850 GCA_036873735.1 Pouteria campechiana
CATACAAAATAAAAGTAATTATTTTTGAAGTAAAAACTTAACAACATCAAGAACTCTTTCAGAATTATCATGGCACCTGTTGCACATTTTAATCTTGAGTTACATCAGATGAATGTAAAGACAATGTTTCTAAATGGTGATATTGATGAAATGATCTATATGGTTTACAAACTCAAAAAATCCATATATTCACTCAAGCAAGTGTCTTAATTATGCTATTTTAAGTTTAATCAAGTGATCATCTCATTTGGCTTTGAGATGAATTTGGTTGATAATTGTTTATACCACGAGTTCAATGGGAGTAAGTATATTTTTTTCTTATTTTATAAATCAAGTGACTATTGATTCCATGGAGTAGATAGCTCAAGAAGGGAGGGGTGAATTGAGCATTTAGAAATTATGGTCAAATAAAAATTAATGAGCTAAGCAGAAGTAGTAATGTAGCACATATGAGATTTTGTTATCTGTTCATTTGGTCATAATGATTGTTTCACTTCTAGATCTAGCTTCTCTTAGCCATTCTTATTTTAGATAGATAATTATGTGTATAGTAATATATGAAATATGATGATGAAATAGTTATATGCAAAGTAAAACAATCAAGCAGGGAACCTCGTCCTTACATCCACTCTTCCAAAAGTACATACTCATTGTGCCTTGAGTTCCACTATATCCTATATGATGGAAATACAATAGTGCTCCCAACACTCTTCAAGATTCTAGCTCTAGGTGGCATACATAGTGTTCCTAACACTCTTCTGAATTTCAGCTCTAGAGGGCATAAACATAGTACTCCCAGCACTTTTCTGGTTTTCATGACCTCACCAGGAAACTCACTGGTTTCAAAAATCATCAACAAACTTGTTAGTATTCTAGAGCTCACCAGCAACTCATACAATGAGGTTTTCTTGAGCTCACTACAAATTCACTAGCTTTCAGTTTAACTAGAAACTAATACACATTTAAGCACGGGACAAGATCAGATCTTTTATAACTCTAGTAACATGTAAAGACCTTCTCATAATGTAAACTAATGACCCATAAGGATATGCAATTTAAGCTCATAAAAGATAGATAATGGTTAAGCTCTTGGCCATCGGTGGAATAATTTGCATAAGGTTTAACTTATCTAAAAAGTATTCATTCACCACTTTGAATCGTTCCACCTTTTCTCCTTAAATAGATTCTTCAAAGTTTCGACTATTGCAAAAGATGGGTTTTATTGAATTTAGAAATAAGAGTAACATTGAATAAATAACCCCGTTAAGATTTCTGTCGTTGAAGTCCATGTCTTTCTGATTTGTCTCGAGTTGCTGCATCGCCATTCTTTTATAGAGATAAAGATAAGCTGTTGTTGAAATGTCTTTTCTTACTTTGACTTGACACAGCTTGAAAGCTTGTAGAGCCGCTTGTTGACTGAAATGATGATTGAGATAAATTTGCATACTAAAAACATGGATGCAGATACCATTTAGATGCAAGTCACATGAATTGATTTCCCTCTGACAAGTCACGAACTCTCTTTGTCTGCATTTTTCTGTCATAAGTTGCAGATAAATTTTTTCATTAGTTTATCTATCAGTTGAACCTTTATAAGTGGAATTTGTCTATTGTAAGTAGCAAACAAACTTTGAATGGCGTAGACGAAGTCGAACTAATCGATAGACAAACTCTGCTTTGTCTGCATGAAAACTTTTTGGAGATTTGTCTGTCAGTCGATCCTTTATGAATGTGCTTTCTCTGTTGTAACTAACAAACAAACTCTCGGTAGCCTAAACAAAGTCAAACTGGTTGATAGACAAACTTCTCATGAAAAAATAAAGTGTGATATTTTTCTTTTATTCCATATTTGATTATTGGAGGTCATAGACGAATTCTGCCTTGTCTTGCTAGAACAGACGAAGTATAATATTCATCTAATGTAAGTGATAGATAACTTCTACTTTACTTTGTCTTGGATGAATTCCTTTGTACTTCGTTTATCAGTTTGTTAGTAGCTGCAGGCGAATATGCCTTTGTCTATTAAAGTCCATTTGTTTAAGCAGTTATTTTGTCTATGCAGCTTCATCTAGCTTCTACTTCATCTTCCACTTTCTCTATTACTTGTTTGTAGAGATCTGTAGATGAAGTTACAGGCCGCAGATGAAGTCTTTTACATAGTTTGTCTATTGGTTTGTCTATCGTAAGTGATAAATGAAGTTACGAGGTGCAAACAAATCCTCTTTCTAGTAGTTCATCTGATGGTTTATTTGTTAGAAGTAACGAATGAATCATTGAAGCATAGACAAATTATTTCTTCAGTAGTCATATAATGGTTTTTCTGTTATAAGTGGCAGACAAACTTGCAGATGAAGTCAGTAGATAAAGTTATTCATCTATGGTTGTTGTATCGCTTCTACTTCATATTCAGTATCTTCTGTAGATAATTGCAAATAAGTTCCTTGATCTTTTTCAATTTCAGAAAGATTTTATATAAGAGACGAATGCTTGAATAATTTGACTCTATTTTTAGCTCTTCATTTGTCTGAGTTTACCTCTGTTTCATCTTTGCTTCAGCAAACTAAATTTGTTTTTATGTTGCGAACAGATGTTGAGTATGAGTAGTTTATCTGACCTGTCCATTAAATGATTTGTCTGAATCTGTCTAACTTTATCTTTAGGAGATTTATTCAATCACTTATTCATTCTTGAACATTATGGCTATAGATATACTTTATGACTTCTTTTCAAAGTTTTAGAGTTATTCTTTTTAATCATTCTTGTCTTCTTTCGATCATGGATTTTGTTTGTTGATGCATTCTCTGTATATGTTGTCCACTCCATTTGAGTTGTTTCCTTATATATCTATATTTATTTCTGTAATGCTTGGGAACACCATTGTTAGTACTACAAACATTCACTCATATGTTATTTCTCATCATCAAAACTTGACTATTTGCCATATGCACCATTTGGTTCAACATTCTCCCCCTTTTTGATGATGACAAAATATTTAAGTAAAATACCTTTCAAGAGAGTAAAAATATTCATTAAGTGTAAATGTACATGAAATTTACACAAGGATAAATGTATTATGGCTCCCCCTAACTTAGTACTCAGTATTATTTTATTTTAATTTTAATTTTAGCTCATGTGGCTTGGCTCCCCTTGAGTAAGCATTATATGTTTGCTCGGCTCCCCTTGAGTAGGTATTATATGTTCTTACTCTATATTATTCTATTTTCACTCAAGTTTCACTATATTTCTCCCCTTTTTTATCAAAATCAAAAAGGTAAATGCTAAAAGAGGAATAGTGGAGTGATGATAACTAAAAAGAATATAACCAAAAATAATTTCATTGATGTGAGAAATATACATATGACAAAATACATCAGTGTCCTCAAACTAGAGCATAGTTTTGAAATGACTTCATTTATCTAATGGGATTTTCACATTAAGAGCCTTGGGAATATGATGGACAAGTTTAATTTGCCTAATATAGTCAGGATCCATCAGTATTGGATGAGGAAGAGGTATTCCTTAAGTTATGCTTCCTCGTTGGCAGTTGTCCATCTCTCATAAAGGTTATGAGTCAGCATGAAGGAATCTGAAGCTTTTTCAGGATTGAAAATGAGTTGATGTCTGCTCAATAGTTGTCATCTAATAGCTCTAGATATGGAGGAGGCTTGCCATAATGAATTGCTACAGTATTATCATCCATTCGATATCTGAGAGTAGCATAAGTCATGGAGATTGAGCTAGGGAGGAGATTTAGAGGCAGCTCCTTGAGTTGCTTGTTAATGGCCTAGAGACTGGAACTTGGATCCTTGTAGAAGGTTGGAACTAGAAGAAGGTTGATGTGTTGTTGAAGGAGATGGTTCAACAAAAGGAGTAGTGTTTGGTAATAATTGGGATAATTCATTTAGTATCTTATCAATAATTTTATCTCCATGTGAAAGATGTTTGGGTTTGAAAGTCTTGGTTGGACCCATCATTATTATAATTCTGTCAAGATAATCTTGATCTTCAAAGTTTGAAAAAGAAAGATTTGAAAGAGTGAAGGATTTATTTTGTGATTGAAAAGTGAAGGCAACCGTTTGGTTTATTAATTGTCCATGTTCAATATCTTCTAGGGTCATTTTTAATTTTTGATTTTTAGGAATTGAAGAAGTGTGTTTTGGGAGTATGGGACGCTAAAATTGATATATTTTAGATGACAAAGGCATGACTTCTAGTGGAGTGGGCTGACTAATGTTTGGAGGAGAGAGGTGATTTAGAGGTGATTGGAGATGGAAGGGAGGATCTTGAAGTTTGAACAAGTTTGGATGAGGTGGACTAATTGATATTTGAGGAGAAGGTTTGGTCACAGCTCATGCCTCTCTTTCCAGTTCTATTGTTTCTTCTATTGCTACTACTAAAGGGAATTCCTCCCTTTCTTACCTAACTGATTCAAACCTCTCTTCTGCTTCTCTACACCCTTTTTAGTTATATTGTCCCTCTAGCTTTCTCAGTGGCGATACCACCTGATGGTATGGATATTCCCATCCTTTTCAATGTTACTTTATCAACTACGTCTGAAACTTTGAACATCTCTGGAACTTTATATGATAAATCCACCTCTATTTTTCTCAATATTTGAGTCATTGTCATCCATATGACAGAGGATGCCTTGATAATGATTTGACTTGATAAAGCTATTCTGACATTAGTTTAGCCAGATCTAACTTCTTACTTCCAATCTTGGGATAAATGTTATTGTTCAAGATAAGATGAGCAAGCCTTAGATTCACATCCATATGCTTGAGATTTAGATTCTTTACATTGTCACTAATGGACATCCTTGTCAGTTGTGAGAACAACTCTCTTCTAGGCGCTGATCACTCAAACATTTGTTTTTCAACCAGAGGAAGATTCAAACACTCTCTAATACTTTCAGGAGACAGATCTATTTCATTGTCTCCAATCCATGATTTCTTAAGCTTAGGGTTACAATTGCAGAGAAGTATTTTATTTTCACCATTTTGGGATAACTTTCATCTCTGCGGCTCATATGATCTTTCCATCCCTGAAAGCTTAACCAATCACTAATTTCTAATTTCATCTTTTCAAAAATTTTGAAATCAATGGCTCTACCCTTTAGCACATATCTATTAACATATTTATTCATGTATCCTTGGTAACTTTTTTCATCATTTCAAAAAGTTATCTCTAGAAATTTATTTTCATGCACTTTGATTTTCTGAGTTGCATACAGTTCCTCTGACTCCTCTCTGTTCCTTTTCCCTCTAGATGTGGATGTTGGAGTCGTCTTTGTAGTTCTTGAATCCTCCATCTCCATCAGTTGAGGTTTTACGGTTTTGATGTGGAAGAGCTTGAGAGTTCTTGGCAATGAGATAAGTAGAATAAAATAGCGCCAAGAGGATGAGGAGTAAAGAGGGAAATAGTGAGGATTTGAATCACCTTTTTTTGATGAGGGACTCTATCGCTAACAATAAATGGTAGAGTTGAGTCTGAGACGAGGTTAAAAGAAGTGTTTTTATGGTCGAACATTAAGGGGTTTAGACGAACTTGGTAGCTTCAGACAATCCTATAGACAAAGCGGTAACTTCGTCTGCAGGCAGATATGAGAAAATGTGATTGTACATTTATTTTTGATTTGAGATTTGTATGATTCTCTGAGAAGATGATATTGGTTCACTTATGATAGGAAGATTTTGATTTATAAAGATTTGAGTAACTAATCTCTTATCTTTACATCATATGCATGAGTGGAGCAATGAAGAATATATAATTTGGAGCATGCATAAATGAATCAGAGTGATATTCCTTCAATTTTTTGTAGACAACTCAATGTGCATGGCATTTAAAATGATATACTATTAATATTCAAACAATCAAAGCTTTAAAGCAAATATAAATTTCTTGAAAGTTTAAGACTTTTGATTAGAAGGTTACCTCATTGTTTTGAATTGCTAAGATATTGAAAAATGCTTACTTGATTATCTTTACCTCCTCTGGATTTCTCATAGGTGATTCTTCCGATTTCTCTTATTCCTGCAGGTCCTACATATAACCAATTGCTTGGGTCTTTTAGACCTTGTTAGCTTTGTCACATATAATTTCTCATGTAAATTTTTTTGAACAAGGCTATGTATGGATTTTCCGTCAAGCTTAGTGGGAGACAAGAATTTCAAATTTTTAGAATTTATAACAAATATCATTAATGCATAAAAGTTTGCAAATAACTTGTCCATAAAAAAAGTATTGTGAAATGATTTGGCCATGAGAGTCTCTTCATGAGTTAACTTTTGGTAGTTAAAATTAACTTGCAAAACCTGCTCTAATACAGCTTATTAGTCCCATGTAGTAGATAGCTCAAGAGGAGAGGGGTGAATTGAGCATATAGAAATTATAGCCAAATAAAAATTAATGAGCTAAGAAGAAGTGGTAATGAAATACATGTGTGATTTTCATATCTATTCATTTGGTCATAGTTACTGCTTCACTTCCAGACCCAGCTTCTCTTAGACATTCTTATTTTAGGTAGGTAATTTTTTGTGTAGTGATATATGAAATATAATGATGAAATAGTTATATGCAAAGTAAAATAATCAGGCAAACAAAACATACAACAATTTTTATAGTGGTTCGGGAATCTCGTCCCTACATTCACTCTTCCAAGAGCATACACTCATTGTGCCTTAGGTTCCACTATATTCCATATAATGAAAATACAATAGTGCTCCTAGCACTTTTCTAGATTTCAACTTTATGGGGCATAAACAGTTATCCCAACACTCTTCTGAATTCTAACTCTAAGGGGCATAAACATAGTGCTCCTAGCACTCTTTTGATTTTGATGACCTCACTAGGAAACTCACTAATTTCGAAGATCACCAGCAAACTTATTGGTTTTCCAGAGCTCACCAACAACTCATACAAAGTGATTTTCCTGAGCTCACCACAAACTAACTAGTTTTTAGTTTAACCAAAAACTAATAGATATTTAAGCATAGGGAAAGATGTGGTCTTTTACAACTCTAATAATATATAAAGTTCTTCTCATAATGTAAACTAATGACCCATAAGGATATGCGGTTTAAGCTGATGAAAGATAGATGATGGTTAAGCTCTTGGCCATGGGTAGAAGGATTTGCATAAATTTTAGCTTATTTGAAAAGTATTCCTTCACCACTTTGAATTGTTCCACCTTTTATCCTTAAATAGATTCTTCATAGTTTTGACTATTGGAGAAGATGAGTTTCATTAAATGCAAAAACAAGAGCAACATTGAATAAGACTAGTGAGATTTTTGTTGTGGAAGTCCATGCCTTTCTGATTTATCTCGAGCTACCGCATTGTCGGTCTTTGACAGAGAGGAAGATAAGTTGTTGCTGAAATATCTTTTCTCATTTTGACTTGACATAGCTTGAAAGCTTACAACGCTACTTGTTGCCTAAAATTATGACTAAAATGAGTCTGTATACTAAAAACATTGATGTAGATACCATTTAGATGCAAGTTACATGAAAAAATTTTCCTTTGACAAGTCAAAACCTTTCTCTGTCTGCATTTGTCTGTCATAAGTTACAGACGAATTTTTCCATTAGTTTGTCTATCAATCGATCATTCGTGAATGAAATTTATCTATTGTAAGTAGCAGACTAACTTTGAATGGCGCAGACAAAGTTGAACTGATTGATAAACAAACTTTGCTTTGTCTACATGAAAACCTTCAGGAGATTTGTCTGTCAGTTGATCCTTCATGAATGTGCTTTGTCTATTATAAATAATAGACAAACTCTGGTGGTGCAGACAAAATCGAACTAGTTAATAGACAAACTTCTCGCAAATAGACGAAGTATGATGTTCTTCTTTTGTTCCATATTTACCTATTGGAGGTGACTGATAAATTCTGCTTTGTCTTGCTCAAATAGACAAAGTATAATATTCATCTCATGTAAGTGATAGATGAATTCTGTTTTACTTTATCTTGAATAAATTACTTTGCACTTCGTCTATAGGTTTGTTGGTAGTTGTAGGCGAATGTGCCTTTGTCTGTTAAAGTCCATTTTCCTAAGTAACTACTTTGTCTGTGCAGCTTCATCTATTGTCACTTTACAGCTTCTACTTCATCTTCTACTTTGTCTGTTACTTTTCTGTAGAGATCTGCAGATAAAGTTGCAGACCGCAGACAAAGTCTTTCACATAATTTGTCTGTTGGTTTATCTATCGTAAGTAATAGACGAAGTTATGAGGCATAGACAAATCCTCTTTCTAGCAGCTTGTTTGATGGTTTGTCTGTTGGAAGTAATAGATGAATCATTGAGGCATAGACAAATCATTTCTTCAGCAGTCGTCTGATGGTTTGTCTATTATAAGTGATAGACAAACTTATAGATGAAGTTGACAGACAAAGTTATTTATTTATGGTTGTTGTGCCTCTTCTACTTCGTGATCAAGCTAGCAAGCGTGATCAACCTTCTTATTCAACTGTGTGGGCAAAAGTGGCAAGTGGAAATCATGTAGCAACCATGAATTTCTTCTCATTAGTGTAGTGGGCATCCCAAAGCTACTTATTGACACAACAATGGCGGGGAGGTTGCTGTAACAACCCGGGCTCCAGTGCACTATTGTCCGCTTTGGCATAGGGCGCCCACTCACAGCCACTCCCCATCCGCACGGTTTTGTCCCGCTACAGGGGCCGTCACGCATAACCGCCCTAAAACGGCGCGCACTTTACATAACCAAGCCCCACAATATAGCTCAGGACTCCCTCCCTCACCCAGGCGATGTGGGATATACATCCACCCCTCGTCAGGGCTGCCATGTCCTCATGGCACACACCCCCGCAGATTGTTGGGAGTCGGCTCCCACATCGCCTGGGTGAGGGAGGGAGTCCTGGGCTATATTGTGGGGCTTGGTTGTGTAAGGTACGCGCCGTTTAGGGCGGCTGCACGTGATGGCCCCGGTAGCGGGACAAAAACTTGAGGCTAGGGAGTGGCCATGAGTGGGCGCCCTAGGCCAAAGAGGACAATAGTGTATGTTGTGTGTATTCAGGCTCTGGTACCACATGTGCGCGTCGTTTTAGGGCAGCTGCGTGTGACGGCCCTGGTAGCGGGACAAAACCTTGAGGCTAGGGAGTGGTCGTGAGTGGGCGCCCTAGGCCAAAGAGGACAATAGTGTATGTTGTGTGTATTCAGGCTCTAGTACCACATATGCGCGATGTTTTAGGGCGGCTGCGCATGACGGCCCCGGTAGCGGGACAAAACCGTGTGGCTGGGGAGTGGCCATGAGTGGGCGCCCTATGCCAAAGCGGACAGGAGTCCGGGTTGTTACAGTTGGTATCAGAGCCGACTCCCAACAGTCTGCGCGGGTGTGTGCCATGAGGACATGGCAGCCCTGAGGAGTTGGTATCTAAGGCGAGAATGCCAGTTGTTGTCCAGCAAGTTAAAAAGGAGGAAGGACCATAAAAATATGGTCCCAAGCCACAACAAATTAGTGGCAGTTTGAAAAGAGCAAAAGCCACATTGTTACTTTTTAATTTGTACCAAAACGGCCCTATGGAAGGTCTAGAAAGAATCCTACAAAGCTCTCTTCTTTGTGTATCAAACAAGGCAGAGAAATAATTCTTGAAAGAGCACTAAAAAGTCAAGCCTTTAGGAATCCTATCCTCACCAAATCCTGCTCTATCAGGCTAGAGCAAATGGAGGTTCCTCACTAAAATCTACAAGAAAATACGACCTAAAAAAGAGAACTAGAAGGTCCATCCCTAGCAAATTCAATGCAAAGAATGCAGTGGATGGAGGAAATGATACTAAAAATCTTTCATATTTCAAACTCAACACAAGGCATTTGTAAAAGTCCCTTGCCTATGCTGAATAAAGCTGATATTAGAGTAGGAGCATCAAGTCTTCAACAAGAATCCATCCAAAGGACTCAAAATTTAGATCATTATGTCATGGAATAGATACATGTCGAAGCTCAAAGCAAAGCAACCTCCAAGAATGAGTTATAAGAAATGGAGGAGCAATTTCAAAACCAATTCAAAGAAATCAAAGAACAGATATAACAACACGAGGGACTACCCTCTGTTAAAATAGAAGATCTCTACCCATTTCCAAATACAAAATTACCCAAAAAGTTTAAAATTTTCCCATTGCCAATGTATGAGGGTGATTCATATCCAACTCATCTAAAGGCCTTTTGCAGAATCCTACATCCATTAGTAGAGAGTGAAGAAATTATAATCAAGCTATTTCAATATAGCCTAAAGAAGGAAGCCTTAGAATGGTAAACCTCATTGGACTATAGACTCATCAAGACATGGGAATAATTTTCTTTAGCTTTCATGGATCGATTTTCTTACAAGCTCTATGAAACACCTAAAAGGTCCAACCTTGAAGCTTTGAAACAAGAGAATAATGAAACATTCTCAAATTCCGTTGCTAGGTGGAGGACCCTAGCAACAAAAATGAAGACTCTTATTCCATAGAGTAAACAGATTTCTATTATCATAAACTCAACACATCGACGTATTTTGGGATATCTTATATCTCACCTTTAGGTCAACTTCACTCAGCTCCTCCAAACAAGAGACCAAGTGGAAGCAAGGATCAAATAATGTATCATTGCATCATGGCCTAATTAAGGAGGCATAAATAGATATAATGTAGAAATGATGAATGAGAGTCCAAGCATGTTAGAAAGTACTAATGTGAATGCCATCAGGTGATGAATATACACAAGTTTGCTCACCAAAGGTATTTCTAAGGAAAGCTAGCTTCTCCACCCAAAACACAAAACAAAAAATACAAGCTACCTAAGAAATTCCAATTGTCCCAACATAGGCCTTTTCAACCCAAATCTTAACCTTCAATCCTAGTTCACAGCCTTCCAGAAAAAATAAGAAAAGAAAGAAACAGCAAAAAAGGTCCCTTCGATCCAAGTCTTTTTATCTAAATTACTAGCCCATGCCACTTAAACATGCCTTCACATCTCTACACAAACCATAAGCAAATCCACAAAAAAGGGCACTACCACCCATTCATTCACTATTTGCAATCTACCTTGTTCAAAACCAACAACCCATTGTCAACCCCTAGATACCTAACTCAAGTTTCTAGCTTTTAAACATAATGAAAAAAATACCCATATTCATAGTCTCTTGCAAAAAAGAAAGAAAGAAAGAAAGAACATGAAAAAAGGAGTTCTTTCATCCAAAATCCTTTAAAATCCTGGCCCATGTCACCAAAATGAGCATTGACATCTTTACAGCTAAGGGACAACTATTGTAGACATTGCCTATTGACTATAACAACTAAAATCTAAATGGGCTAAGCCCATTAATGCTTTTCACATGATAAATACACTCAAGACCACTTGATCATCCTACACTTGTTATAATCTGGTGAAGGCAGCCAAGTTGCCACTAGCTATATAAGGGGGAACATCCCCCTCTCAAAGCGACAACACAACCTTGAAGAGATTGGAGAAATCCTACAACAAAAACTCTCATATTTTCTTCCATTTGTTAGGCCCATTCCAGCAACCTTTCCATATTCAAATAACATTTCTATCTCATTCCAACAACCTTTTCCATCCCATTCTAGCAACGTTTCCATCCCATTTCAGCAACCTTTTTTATCTCATTCTAGCGCCCTTTCCAACAACGTTTAGTAAACATCTTCACCAACGTTTTGGCAACTATGTGATCTACCAAGTCAACATCTCTCCTGATTTAGTTCGTCGGATTCTCTGTGGAGTAAAGAGATATACATGCAGATTAGTGTAGAGTCAATGTAAGAGTCTGATTCCTCTTAAAAATTGAATCAGTGGTGACTCTAGTTAGCTAGACATTTTACCTTGAATGCATAAGAAATTCAATTTTGTTGTACTCAGAATCAACACTTTTTATGTTGTATTTATAAATATGAGTCAGTAAAGTCATTATCCTAATAGTTTGGGATTGATTTCATCTTACATTGATTCTATGATAAGTTATAGTAGTTTGTACACCTCCATATTCCACCTATTTGCAAAGAATATTATCCTTTTTCCATTTAGGCCAATTGATGTCTGGCCTATGGTTAGGGGTGCAAATCGAGTTCATAAAACTCGGGTTCTCCTCAACCCGAACCCTATTTGTAAAACTTCAACCCTAACTTTAACCCTAACCTTAACCCTAACCTTATTTGTAAATCTTCAACATTAACCCTATTTTTGAAAATTGGGCTCAAGTTGAGTTTTAGGTTGGAATTCGGGTTGATAAAAATCTAGTGATGGGCTTATTGATTGAAATATCATTATTTAAATTACTCATTTATGTTTCAAACTAAATGAAAATACAATATATCATTCAATACTTGAAATTGTCCATTCATGTTTTAAACTAATTTTAATTATTTTTGTATTTTATAGATAATTTTACATATTTATAAATAATATAGATTATGTTGACTTGTGATCAAATAATTATAATTCAACAAAGTGAACCCCACTAAAATCTTTCAAATATTTTTGTTTTGGATGGACTATGATGTGTAGGGTGTAAGAGAGTTCAATATTTCTGTAAACCCATGGGTAACATTTCTTATTTACTTTATAATCTTTATTGGCTGAGTGGTCTTGAGCTTGGGTACTGGCACGTAAGACATACTTTGGATAATAAAAGAATGTTGTGACTCTAGTCAAATGTTATGGTTTATGAACCTAATGGAACTATATTATTATTTTATTTTATATTATTTATCATGTGCAACATAATTTATTTGAATATATGCATATGATTTATGAAATTTACTTTTATATCTTTATATAAACTATTTATATTGAAATTAGGTTTTGGTTATTGTAGATTTGGGTTGATCCTGGCTCTAATTTAAATAATTTTAAATTAGGTTTGGGTTGAACTCTAAGTCCTAGCTTTTGATAGAAAAATGTGAGTTTCGACCTGTCACAAATTCAAGTTTGGTGGGCCAAGTTGCACCCCAACCAATGGTACCCATCTCATCCTAGAGATGGTGTCGCAACCGTGTCCATCATTTCAATGTTTCGGACCAGGCAAGTACGTATCCCACACGCTTATTGGTGCGCATTGGCGATCACATGGTGGGCCGAGACTAAACTCATTCGCGTGTTCACATATCCAAAATAATCATTCCACCGGAACCATCTGGATGTAATTCCACAGTCAATGGTCAAAAGTTACTGCTAGTGCAGTTGTCAAGTCGACGAGCATGGCCCGCTGCCTATGGGTTAGGATTTAGGAAACTACTCTGCCGTACCATTTGTGACTGAATTCCATGATGGTTTCCTTGGTTACTCAGCTCGCATTTTTGCCTCTGACCTAGCGTACAATGGGTTAGGGTCAACCTGAACCCCACGTACCCAACCGGATTCTCGGATTGGGATTTTTGGAAAATAGGGATTGCGATTTTTAGAAAATAGGGTTGAATATTTAGGTTTGAAATAAGGTTGGGTTGGACTGAATCTACTGTAACCCATCTAAATTTTAACTTAAATTGTGAAGTGCTTGTCACGGTATTATATGGATAAATATTAATACGTATATTTATTTCAATATTTATATAAATTTCTCTTAAATCTTAATTAATAAAATTTTAAGTTGATATGTTAAAAGTCTTAAAAATTTAGTCATAAATTAATGAGAGTTGGAGTTTTAAAAATAAGATGAGGAGTGGGTTAAAGTTTTAAAAATAGGGTTAAGACTAGATTACAATAAATAATTAAAAAATATATAAATATGTAATAATTTATTATTATTATTCATATAATTATTGGGCATTCAAAAATATTTATTAACAATCATAAAATTAACTAATTTATTATGTTTTTGTATTTTTATATTTATAGTGTATTTTTTGTATAAAATTATATAATATATAGTCCATAAAATTATTTTCAACTTAAATAGTTAAAATCTTTAAATTTTATCAAGTATAAACTAATTTGACTATAGAGAACTTCAATAATTATAGCCCATATTTGGTCGCATCATTTTGTATCTCACATTTTAATAAGTTTCTTAATATATATTTATAAATTATATTCATTTGTTAGCTTCTAAATATTACATTAATCATACATTTTGAAAATTAAAGAAATGGAAAAAATAATTCATTGTAAGTTATCATTTTATCTGGTTATCTTTCAAATCATCATCATATGTGAGGTGTATCATCAGGAAGTGTTACTGACTGCTGAGCAACGGGCTGTATTGCATGCGTGTCGGGCAATGGACCACCGTCATTTTAATCGGCTTGAATTTTCCACCCACCCAGCCCCGCTACTTCATCTTGAGAGGACTCTGGCAAGACCAGCGAACGGCACATCTCATCGCAAAAATCAACGCCTGTTTGTGGGTGACGTGCTGCATCATCCGAAGTACGAAAAAATGGTGAGTTGTCGACTGGCAAGCGTTTTCTTTTCTAAATTCTGCAGGATCGGCAGCCTTTCAGGTGCCAGAAAGAACCGTATGGAGAAACCGATCAACACGCTTTCGGTGGTTTCCGTTTGGATTGTGGTATTCAGTTTACACATCCGATCCCACGCAAAGTTGTTCAATTCTGCCTTCTCTCATCTACCGGTGATTGGATGAAACTAGTGGAAAGGAAAATGGAAAATGTAACAAAGAAAATTTTATTTTATATAATTATGATAAAATATGAATATCATAAAATTCTAATACTTTCTTTGTTTTTTTATATTTTTAATTATTATCTTGCATTTGTTTTAATTTTATTCACTCATGACAGACGTTATTTACTACATCGCCTGTATCATTTCCATTCCTTTTCTATCCTTTCCGTCCAACTAATCTTCTTGTAAAAAGGTAGAAAAGAGAACGGATGAAAATTTGCTTTTTTCCACTATTTAATTTGTCATGATTTTTTAATTACTTAATAACTCTAATTCTTTCTTTGCTTACTTTTATTTTTAATTATTAAATCTATTTTCTTATCCAAACTATTTATTTATCTTATCTTTATTTATTTTATTTTTAATCACTACTTCTATCTTATTATTTCATTTCTTCTCTTTTTCTTTGTTTTTGTAGATTCTATTTTTCTAAAATGTTTATATTCCTTGTTTAATTTTACACAATTTAACTAAATCATTTATTGCACATATATTTCCTTTTCTTAGTTGATTTTAGGCAAAAAAGATATAAAAAAAGAAAAAAAAAGAAGAGATAAAAAAAAGGGAGAAGTTGATAATGTTAACATTATAAAAAAGAATGCTAGTTGCAAAATTAATATAGATGAGTTTTTATTCCTCTTTTACCTCGATACAAATACACTCTTATTTATCAATTATTTATCTCCATATATTTTCAAATAAGCTCAATCAAACAACTTTGATGTTTATTTATCACATTAGTTTATTTTATTTTCAATGCACTCTCTATACAATCATTATACTATTTAATAAATAAATTTAGTTAGATCCCCCCAAAAAGTAAAATAAGGTATTCATTCGAGAAAAAATGTAAAAAAAATTATTACATTGAATTTCGAAGTTGGAGTACATAGAAAATTATGGTGTAACATTAAAATATGGGGTAATTTGAATTGGTAAAATTAAAGAAAAACTTTGAAAGTTAAAATAAAATAATAGCTAAATAATAGGTATTATTGGTCATAAAGTAAATAAAAATAAAATAGATTTACTTTTTTTAAAGTAGGCTTAAAAAGTGATGAATATATATTTTTTACCTAAATTAAAAAAATAACTAAATTATTTGGGTCTAGCCTCAATTGTTCTTCGAAAATTTTGGAAGATCCTGCAAGACACATAAAAGGTTAGTAAGAACTTTAAAGTGTGTAATAATAATGAAGAATTGCTATATGTGGAGTTTAAGCATACCAATGTGTAATTATATATAAGTTTAGGTCAATGTGCACATAATACATCGTTTTAGGCCAAAGTAGTAGATCATCGTAATCTTTGGAATCCTTTTAATGTTTAGGAAAGATCAGCTTCCCCAAATTATAAAAAATATTAATTTCCTTATATAGATGGGATCCGCTGTAACACACGAGTGCTACGTTTCTTTTATTGACTTATATTTGACCGATATGTGCTATGGTTCCTAACATAAATAACCCTTTGAACTTTGGAATAGATTGACGTTGGTTTGAGGCCATTGGCCACTGACTTGTAATCCGAGCTACGCTCAATTCACCCTAACCCGACAAGAACAGATGAACTAAAGTTAGACGATGAAAATCAATTGTTCATTTTCCCGCCGAAAAATATTTTTTCTAAGCCCACAACAGTTCCAATCTGTATTGACCTAATTCAGAATAGGTTATTCCTGCTTCAATTGCATCATACTTCTTACTGGTGCAACTTCATTGAAGTCACTCGATTCTGATCCTATTTAATAAAATAATTTAGTATAATTTTATTCTTAATCCTATTGGCAAATCCCCTAGTCAATCCTCACTCAGGTTTAGATGAATAATTTAATCAATTTTATATAAAACTTGAATTATTTTTATAAATTTGTAAATATATGATTGAATTCATTTCAAAAAAGACGTGATTAATAAATGACCTAAAAAGATATCTAAAGACAATTGTATTAAAAAAAAGTGAATTATCTTTCCACTCTAATCTATTTATAAATTTTTGAAAGGCATTTGAAGAGAGTTTAACACTGAAAAGATATATAAAGACAATTGTATTAAAAAAGTGAATTATTTTTCCACTCTAATCTATTTTTAAATTTTTGAAAGGCATTTGAAGAGAGTTTAACACGAGTTTTCTCAGTTCTACTGATGAAAATTAATTAATTCCTGTAACGAAGTGATTGTGTTGGGCCAACAACCCATTTGCAACCTAAC